>JAWQFJ010000071.1:35000-81999 GCA_034096865.1 Theodoxus fluviatilis
TGGGGAAACTGAAGAGACTTGCCCTTACTCTGACCAGCTCTTCAGGTTCTCCTGATCAATGGCCTTACATAACCAACAAAGGCTGATAGGTCATACAACTTCATTCATTATTCATTCACCTACTATTTCCAGTCTCGTGAAACATTCCACAGAAGACTGCTAGGTTGTGAGTGAAGATGCTCGCCAGTGTTAACAATCTGACCCTGACTGAATTCCACACCATCCAAGCTGAGAGACATAGCTAGGGCAAGCAGCATACTGGAGCAGGTGCCACAAGAACAAACACCACAGCAGCCCTGCTGAAGTAAGGCTATCAGGTAGCTTTGGATGTGTGCTACATGTTTTGTGAAGCATTTGAAAATGGCACTTTGCAGTTAGGACTGACTTGGACACAACTATCTGTCCATCTGTCTTGCTTGCATGCAAGTATGGAGCACATCCTCACTCAGTCACTGCGCTCATTTCAAAGCTTTGCTGAAGCGTGCTGTACAATCCAATTTCTGAAGAAAGATGTCTTCTTTTCCCTCTTGAAGGAATGGAATGGAATGAATGGAGTTTTAAGGTCTACAATCCTTTATAGGTTATGTAAGGCCATTGATCACAGAATCAATTAAACTATCTAGAATATGTGCAAGTCAAGTCATGATGCCCCTATTTATTTGTCTCTTATGAATCACTTAGGGAGATGCGATGGGTCTATTCTGACCCCCAACCCACAGAGGGACCTCTTGAAGGAGCTCAGAACTGCTGATGAATAAATCCACATAGACAGGAAGTTCCACAGCTATGGAGCTGGGAAGGCTGTCGTCCATGGACTCTCATGAGCTGGAGTCCAGTCAGTTACTATCCATTTCCTTGATTACCAACCACTTACTTGTCAATGCCTCTGGACAAGATGGCAGTCAGTTACTATCCATTTCCTTGATTACCAACCACTTACTTGTCAATGCCTCTGGACAAGATGGCAGTCAGTTACTATCCATTTCCTTGATTACCAACCACTTACTTGTCAATGCCTCTGGACAAGATGGCAGTCAGTTACTATCCATTTCCTTGATTACCAACCACTTACTTGTCAATGCCTCTGGACAAGATGGCAGTCAGTTACTATCCATTTCCTTGATTACCAACCACTTACTTGTCAATGCCTCTGGACAAGATGGCAGTCAGTTACTATCCATTTCCTTGATTACCAACCACTTACTTGTCAATGCCTCTGGACAAGATGGCAGTCAGTTACTATCCATTTCCTTGATTACCAACCACTTACTTGTCAATGCCTCTGGACAAGATGGCAGTCAGTTACTATCCATTTCCTTGATTACCAACCACTTACTTGTCAATGCCTCTGGACAAGATGGCAGTCAGTTACTATCCATTTCCTTGATTACCAACCACTTACTTGTCAATGCCTCTGGACAAGATGGCAGTCAGTTACTATCCATTTCCTTGATTACCAACCACTTACTTGTCAATGCCTCTGGACAAGATGGCAGAGTAGAGGAGCAGGATGACTCCAGAATTGCCATCCTGCTCAAACTGCAAGCAGATAAGAGGGCAGCCATGTCACCAGGTGGCCCTCATGCCAGAACAAAATAATGGTCAGTTAAGGCCAGGTGTAGATTTTTCTGTTTATTGTTACATGAGCATTGAGATGTTTCCTGGCGGTTGGACACAGGGTTGTTCAAACTCACAGTTGAATGTCACATACACCTGCAGCCTCTTGATGCCCTCCTCATCAGCTGGAACCCCTGGCTGCTGGAACCCCTGGCTGCTGGGCTTTCTGGAACCCCTGGCTGCTGGGCTTTCAGAGCCTGTTTTAGTGGCGGAGCCAGGGGCAGCCCCAAGCAGCCAAAGGTTACCTACCAGAGAGCATTAGGACAGGGTCAGATCACTCTGATCTGTCCTACTGATCAATCCCTATGCAGAAGACCTCCAGGTAGCCTCTTTGGCCGCTAGAGGCTGTCCCTGGCTTAGCTACTGGAGCAGGTCCCAAAAGCCAGGGTTAACAGCTGATGAGGAAGGTACTGCAGGGCTCCTGCTTCATTCTGTACTTTGATAAGGCCAACAAAATGAATAGTTGTGGATAGGGTAACATGGCCACACACAAAAATTGAAGTCAGCAAGTTGGTCTTTACTTTTTAAAACATACTTTTGTATCATTGTCTTTTTACTGAAGATGCATTCGTTTCATTGAAGATTTAAAAAAAATGTAAATAGTGGAATCCCATAGTGCTTGTAGGACAGGGAAGATGGGATGGCACTCAGTTTGTTGTTTATTATCTACTTCTTTTTCCTTGCATGATAAAAAAAAAGTTTATGGTTGGCAGAAAAAATAGGGTCAGTGGAGTTATCATAACGGCAACTTTTTTTTTTTACCTACACAATGGGAACATGGATGGATGAATGACATTTCATGGCCTATCGGCCTTGTAGGCTACGTAAGCACGATAGTCACTAGAACAGTTGAAGTAAACACAAATCAAGTCATGGTGTCCCTAATTATTTGCCTCTCACAAATCGCGTTGGGAGATGCGGTGGGTCAATTCTTACCCCGAACCCACAGGGGAACATTGTCAACTTCATACTTGGGGAGCAATCTTTGACTGTGTTTCATTCAAACTTTATTTTCTGCTCTCAAGAAGAGAAAAAAAGGTCCCCACCCCTGCCCTTTCATCCTCAACCCATCCCTGCTGGGCATAAACATTGGTTTTCCCACAGGAATTTGTCCCATCACACCAGCCCACCAACATCACACTGCATGCAGTTTACAGTGCACCCCTTGTCAGTGAGCCCAGTGCCAACCTCCTCAACACAAGTGCTCAGCCATTGCTACTTCCTTGTCAGGAGACAAAGAGCCACAGCTTACCTGGTTAATGGACTGCTTCATGAAGATCTGCAGCTCCTCCAACTTGCTGAACCTGTACAGCACCAGCTATAAAGGTAATAAGTAAAGGTAGAGATATGGTTTTATATAGCCACTTGTTGACCATGTTTGGGTCTCAAACTGCTTCACACTTTACTCCTTGATCCTGGGCTGCTTGAGCAATCCTTCACGGCACCTGACGACAAACACAGTGATGAACAGATGTGACACACAGTCACATCAGCACCAACTCCCCTCCCTAAGGGGTATTCCAACCCAGTGCTTGCTCATGGCCTCTTATAAGGGTTAATTACATTACAGTAACCCATCACTGCCCTCCCAGGTGTCTGTCTGGGTTTTCTCCTTGGTGACACCATGACATCACCGTAACACCAGATGAAATCGAAACTGGCCATAACAAAATATGGCAAAATCAGAACAGTTGGTATCTCTGAATATGAAGCAAGTAAACTCAAGTATGACATGAGAAGCAAGTGAGACAAAAGGGAGACATACTGTTTCAGTCAGGCCATCCTGCTTGTACTTGCCACTGTTGCAGACAGAGGTCTTGTTGGAGGGCCTGGGCAAACCCACAAAAACCAGACATCACTGAAACAGTCGAACTACTTCTCCAACAGACAATTCATTCTTTGTTGTTATACACATCTCTCAGTGCTATTTCAAGCCAGCATCGCAACATAGTAAATCATACGGACATTAAATCATTAGGCAATTTCTTATGACATTGAGAGAGGCCTTTGTCTCTAGTGGAAAAACCTGAGAAAGAACCGGGCTTTATAGAACAAAATACTTAGCATGACCATTATTTTGAGAAGAACATAGTTTTGGAGGAGGACAGCAAGAGACCACTCACATGACCACTATGCCCTGCTTGCCTCCCGCCCTCCACAAGACACAGCTCAGGGCTGATGCCAGAAAGTCAGATCGTTCCGTCCTTGTAGGTTCCAAGCTGAAACCAAATGACAGGCAACTGTATTCTCTCAAAAGATGATCCTCCACAAGTGACAACTGAAGTGCTTTTGTGGCCTGACAGCATGGAACAGTCCTAACTCATGCCGGGGGAGTTGGTGTTACATGCAGAAATATGTGATGGAAGACAATCTGGGTCAGTTACATGCTATTGCAGAAATGGATGCCAGGGATACCAAATTGTCCACGTCATCGAAAAAATCTGCCTCAAAAGTCTGTTTAAATGCATGAAAATACACTTTTTGTTGCCTAACTTTTGTCATGCAACACCTGTACAGGAAAACTTCCAAAGGCCCTTTTTCTACAAATTGCCACTGACACGACTCCTATCTTCAAAGGGACAAAATGTCTACAATTTTTCTCCCACAGTGTTCATACCTATATCAGGTTAATGAGAAACGACTGTAGATTTTCAAAATATTTGCATATCCAAAGACCAAATCTTGAGTTACACCTGGTGTCTGGCTGGGTAGCCACATTAGTACACTACTTGGACGCTACAAACACCTGCGGCAGGGCATGCAGAATACTGCCAGTGGAGGCAGGCTGCAGGGACTTGGCAGTACACTCCACGGTGCAGTTTTTGAGCAACATCAGCTTTGCCAGGAGAGATGGACACATTCTTCACAGACTGCAGACTGCACCATGCACTAGAGTGCACACACTTTTGTAAGCCTTGGATGAAATCAGCATCATGACTCCAAGGCAAGTTCCACCATGAAGCAGTAGCAGTAGAAAGACAGCACAGTCAGGACAGCAGAGAGGACCTACCAGCGAGACTGGGGCAGTTTCTTGGCACCAAATAGCATTTCCTGCAGCATGCAGGCCTGTACTGCTGCCAGCACTCCGCACGGTCCTCCCTGCAATGGAACAGGTAACAGGGCTGCTTTCGTGTAGCCACATATGTGATTATGTCAGTCAGCTGTAGTTGTAGTTGTTAATTTGAAGAAGAAAAAACAATAGGTGCCGATTGCATGCTTTTTGATGTTTGCTTACATTTATGATTACCTCACATGCCAGCTTCCATAATGCTGAGCTGCAATTGCAATTCTCCATTATTCTCTACTTAGCAATGATGCTGTCATACCAGCTTAGATGGTTGGGTCACCTTAACCCATTTCCGCTAGATGCGACGTACGCGTTACATCTACCTTTACCTATAGTAGCTCTGTAAAACAGATTGAGGCAAGTCAATCTTGTCGGCCTATCAACACCGCAAGGAATCGTGGGACAGCTGCAATAGGCTGCGCGCACTTGGCGAAAATTTGTCGCGATCGGTGATCTAGAACCAAAGTTATTGATGTTTTAATCTTGTGAGATTTCGATTTTTGGAACGTTTTGTCAAAATGGCTGACGAAGGATCTGATATGAGTGAGGGAAGTGACATTGAAGTGGATTTAGACCCAGAATCTTCCCAAGTTGGTGACGAACGTGACAGATTAGACATCGAACAAGGTGGAGGGAGGCGAGTTTTCGGAAAAAGAATCGGATGAAGATGTCAGTAAACCCAGAGCAGCAAGTGAGTGGAAGTACACAGGTTTCACCCAACGCTCTGAAGAAACTTTCAAGCGAACAGGGGCATGCCATATTAGACTCTTTTGGTGTAATTTTGCTTGGACTGGATATTTCATGATTCGTGATTCAAGATCTGTGTAGAATCCTACACCAGAATGTGGATTACTTTGCTTGATTTCTGCAGTTCTAAAGACAACAATTTCACTGACATCAGGATGTTATATCCTCCAGTCCAGAAAATGAAGAATAATGTTTAGAAATCTCATAAATGTTCAGAGATGATGCAAAAATGGTTAGTAGTTTGGCCCATGTTAATTATTTTGTCATCTGTGAAAGTTCAATGAAGATAACAATCATATGCTATGCTAGAAAGAGTTTTGTGTCATGTAACAAGATTTTATTTCTCTTCTTAATTATGATACTGTGTAAAGCATTGTTCTTATTTTGTGAAAGATGATGACATAATAACAAAGCACAATATCTTAGTAACAAATAAGTGGCTAATTGATATACATACATTGACCAAAAAAGGAGAAAAATGCAAATGTGCAAGTAAAGACGGAGAATGGTAAAATGCTGATATCACAGCAAGTTTCATTTGATTTTGTGTGAAATACTTTGTAAATCATGGATGTTGCTGTCATTCACTCACATGATTGATAAATGGTTCGCATTCTTTTACAGTTAAAACTGTTGCATTTTAATTCATCATTTCATTTACAACAGGTTGTAAAAGTGCAGAGAATTGTCATTTTCCTCTATTTTTTCATTTTTCTTAAAATGGCAAAACAAAAGTATTTGTAAGAGAGGCTAATGCTTGAAATGACTAGAAAGACAAAAATATAAGCTTTCTTACAGTGTTTGAATCATCAAAATATCTTGTACACAAGCAGAGAAAATAAATTTTGAAACCGGTCACTGGATTTGTGGTTTTTTTCTTTCAAAAATGCTCAGGAACCAGGGAGCTTTTTTTAATACAGATAACGTTAGGCGGAAATGGGTTAATAGATTGAGCAACAACCACATCCCCAAGCAGCTATTCTTTGGCAAATTGGCTGATGGAAGAAAGGAAGTTGGGAGATGGTGTGGTATCAAAGCACTTGAGCTTCAGGAAGCAGCACACCATCATCCCCAGTGGCAAGCAGTGCTGCAGGAAGAATGGCGCCAGCATTGTGCAGCAGCCCATGAGCGGCAGCAGCCCCCATGACAGTGCCCCACCTGCTTTAAACTTTGCCCCTCCAGACAGGGTCTGCACAGCCATCAAAGGACCAATAGGGATGGGAGTGGAACTGGTCATCCTTGAAGTTGAAGCAAGGGACGACCAAAGAGAAGATGATAAAAAAGCATCATAAACAAGCACCCACCTTTCTCTGGGCGATGCCATATTCCAGACCAGGCAAGTCACAGAAACTCAGACTCTGCATCTTCCACTCATCGTTGAAGCTGCGCATGCCCGTGCCGAAGATCAACATCCTCAGTTCCTGTACAAACACACACAGCAATTCAAACAGGAAAATTCAAACTGACAAATAGGCAGAATTTGTATTAAAATAACTTCAGTAGCTCAGTCATTAGACCACTTGCACAGTAAGATCGCAGGTTCATTCCCCATCTCAAGTCTGAAACTTTTACTGTATTCCTACACGGGTGTTCAGCTCTGTATTGGCAACCACCAGCAATGGCCAGCAATGGCTTCTAGCAGTCTCTCCACTTCAACCTTTGGTGAGAGATCAGTGCAGTCCCATTCAATACCTTGCTGGCAAATAGCATCTTCTCACACATCAAGGGCTGTTCAAACTGCACACTTTCAAAGTAAAGGTACAGGTATGTAGGCCTACCTCGGGTACTGGTCGTGGACGATGACGTGAAGCACACAACATTTCGGCTCATACAGCCTTCATCAGGTGTAGTGGTAGCCCCGAGGTAGGCCTACTTACCTATACCTTTTTCTCGGAATTTGAAAGTTGGTCATGCAGTCATCTTCCTTTTTGTATGCACACGTTCCCCCCTGGTCTTCCCACTTCTTTCACTAGCCCCCCCCCCCCCCCCCCCCACCCCCACCCGCCCAAAAAGTGTTGATTCAGGTAACAGAGTAGGCAGGTAGGAATTTATTTGTTAAGTTCACAGAATGGTTTCTGTTTCTAAGACACATTTGCATATTTTAAAAAAAGTTTTTTGCACTAGGAAAATGGTGTTTTGTACACATAAATTTATTTAAAGTTCTTAATGATTCTGGTGAAGGATTTACACAATATTGGTGTGCACTATTTGTGTGTGTGTGTGTGTGTGTGTGTGTGTGTGTGTGTGTGTGTGTGTGCCAGTGCCATGAAGGGAGCAGATTGCTGGACTGATCATCAGCTCCTAAGCAGCAAACTGGCTCTTCACATCATTAGCAAGAAACTTCAGCAGAGAGGTGTGAAAAAGAAATTAAATGTGGGACACCTGAACTACTGGAAGTCGGGGAGGTGCTGTCAATCAAGTTGAAGTCACAACTTGCACAGATGCCAGATGAGGGTGATCCATGCAAAACTTGGGAACTCCTCTGGGATACCACATATGCTTGTGAAGAGCAAAGCCTTGGATGCACCGTAGGATGCACAGTAACAAGCACCAAGACAGGTTTGACAAAAACAACAGGACCATCGTGGATCTCCTCAGAAAAAAAGCCAGAGGCCTTCTCTGCATGGCTCTGTGACAAGGCGTCAACCTCCAAGAAAGACCATCTCAAGCATCTACACAGCAAGGTCCAGTCTGAGCTGCGGAGGATGAAAGATGAATGATGGAAGGCCAAGGCTGCTGAGCTCCAGCGACATGCTGATGAGCACAATGCCAAGAAGTTCTGACAGCTTGAAAACCATCTATGGCCCAGTCTCCAACGCCAGGGTGCCAGTGTGCTCTGCAGAAGGATGCCAACTTACGGACAGGGAGGACATAGTGCAGAGGTGGACTGAACACTTCAACCAACTCCCCAACAGGCCTTCCCACATTGACTGGAAGGCATTTGAAGCCATGCCTCAAAGACCCTTCCTCAGAGAACTTGACAGGTCACCAACATTGAAAGAAACCATCAAGGTCATACAGCAACGTCAGCCAGGGAAAGCTCCAGGACCTGATGGAATCCCTCCATAAATCTGCAAAGAGGGTGGAGAAACCCTTGCGGTAAAGCTGACAGAACTACTGCAGCAGTTCTGGAGGTCGGGGTCCGTTCAACAAGACTTTAAAGACACCAACATTGTTCACCTCTACAAGAATAAGGGTGAAAAGGCATCCTGCGACAACCACCGAGGCATATCACTTTAGAGTATTGCTGAAAAGATTCTGCCTCGCATCATCCTTGACCGTATCAGCGCCCACCTTTTAGACAGTGTGGTCTCTGAGACCCATGTGGCTTCAGGAGCAACAGAGGCACTGTGGACATGGTCTTTGCTGTGAGGCAGCTTCAAGAGAAGTGCCAGGCACAAAACCAAAACCTGTATCTCCTCTTTGTGGACCTCACCAAAGCTTTTGATTCTGTCGACCGAGAAGGCCTGTGGGCCATCTTGTCCAAGCTTCCCTCCATGATGGTCAGAGTTGTTAAAAGAGCTCAAACATCTGATCCATTCCCTGTTTCCAATGGAGTGAAGCAGGGCTGTGTCCTCGCTCCAACACTCTTCAGCCTCCTGTTCACCACAATGTTAAAACGCGCTCTGGATGCTACTGAAGCAGGGATCACAATTAAGTACCGTACTGATGGACGTGTTTTCGACCTGCAACAGCTCAGATTCAAATCCAAAGTACTGGCAGCTTTGGTGAGAGACTTCCTCTTTGCGGACGACTGTGCTCTTGCTGCACATAGCCAAGCCGATCTGCAAGAGCTGGCTGATAAACTGTCATCGGCAGCCCACACCTTTGGTCTCACCATCAGTCTGCAAAAGACAGTGGTAATACTTCAACAGCACCTGGACAAGAAGTCTCAGAACCGGTCATCAAGATCAATGGCTCAGAATTGCGGGCAGTGGACTCCTTTGCATACCTGGGTAGCTGTCTCACATCTGGTTGCAGCTTGGACAGGGAGATCTCCAATCGGCTTGCAAAGGCAGGGGCATCCTTTGCATGGTTCTGGAATCAAGTGTGGAATGAACAGTCTACAAGACCGATGTCCTGACATCCTTGCTTTATGGCTGTGAGACTTGGACAGTGTACAGCAGGCAGCTCAGGACCCTTCACAAGTTCCATCTGAGATGCCTCTGATGAAATCATGAAAATATCCTGGGAGGACAGAGCTCCCAACACAGAGGTGCTGTGGTGGGCCCAAATCTGGGGCATTGAGGCCCTCATCATGAAGGCCCTCGTCATGAAGGCCCAGCTGCGTTGGGTTGGTCATATCATGAGGGGAGCGACACCCGCCTTCCCAAAATGGTCTTCCTCTGAGCTGGCTGATGGTGCAAGGGTCCCTGGAGGTTCAGCCAAATGCTACAAAGATGGCATAAGGGCCACTCTCAGAGCTTGCAGGTTAAGTGTCTCAGGCTGGGAGTCCCTGGCTGTGGACCATAGGGCCTGGCATTCAGTGGCTGCCCAGGGTGTAGCGGCTTTTAAGGAGCGGCGCCTGCAGAGGTTGGACAGCAAGCGTGCTGCCCGTAAAGAAAGGACATTGGACCCTACTACTGCTGTTGCATGCCTGGTGTGCGGTTGCTTATGTGCATTGCAGTTCAGGCTGCAATCCCACCTTCTGAGTCACTTAGGTCTTCGTTGCCTGCGACGGACATCCAAGAAGTGTGCGTGAGTGTATGTGTATGTGTGCATGTGTGTATGTTTGTGTTTCTACCAGTGAAAAAAAAGTGTAGGGTCAGTGGCAAAATGTTGGGTCATTTTGGGGGGCCCTATCACTTCAGCACAATCTCATCTCTTTGTGGAGCATACAACCAGGCTGTGGATGAATGCACCAAATTTGATTTTCCACAACTTTCCAGCTCGCCCTTCATGGTACCCAGAGGGACGTTTCTCAGAAGCAATGCCAAGGCATCATTCGCAAGCCCCTCGCAGGGCCAGAGGCATGTTTCCTTTGGAAAGGTAAAAGAAAATTCAGCTCACAGCGAATGCTCACAAAGCCCCAAACTTTTCTTCTTCTGGTGTCTTTCCCGCACCCCTCTCTTCAGATGTCCACTAGCATTGCCCGTTATCGGAAGTGTATCCTTCCTCGATTCCCATGCAGGACTCTACAGATGCAGCACATGCTGTTCTGAGCCACCTCTGGCAAGACTGACCACTTCACAAGATGATATTCTTGCCAAAAGAAATGGTGAGTGAAGGCTGGGAATGGGAGATGAGAGTAGAGATATTAGGCAACAGGACCCAGCTGACCAGGGCAATCCAATGTTCTCTTCAGGCAAGAAGTCAGTCTAGCCCATATGAGCTAAAAAGTTTCCTCTGATTTATTATAGAATTGAAGCACAGAACAGCTTGAAAACTGTGACAACACACAATGACAGGCTGTGCAGGCAGCCTCCAAACTGCCTGTTTACTTTGCCTGACACATATTAAAAGTTAGAGCCACTATATTTGATTACTGTAGTGGAGAAATCATTTCTCAGGTCAGTGGATTTTGCTTCAGGCAAGTGAGTGTTTCCACTTGCCCCAATGGGCACACAGTTTTGAGAAGTTATCTCAGGCCCTGGGCAAGGTGCTGACCATGCTTGATCTTGCAGCTGTGAAGCATCTGACCCTGTCCTGAGCGTTGTGACCACTGGACTAGAGCTCTGTGCTACTCACAATGGCAAGCTGGGTGGAGATAGGGGTGGACTCCAGTGCTACTCACAATGGCAAGCTGGGTGGAGATAGGGGTGGACTCCAGTGCAGTCAGGAGAGGGGCTCGGGTTGCAGGTGGACGCGTGATGTTCAAGTTTTGCAGTTCAAAGTCCAGATCATCACAGTCCCCAATCTCCAGATCGCCAACAGTGGAAGTGCTTGACTGCTCCCTGCAACACAAGTGGCATGCACTAGTCTTCAACAGTGGAGGTAATGGTGCTTTCTCATGTTGCAACTGTACACTCAGTGGTCAGGGTCAACTGCTCCAAGGATTCTAGGTTAAGCTTTGCTATATATACTGGTTTCCAGCCAAGGGAGAGCGGAACAGGCAGTTGGAATCGTCTGAGTTTATAGATAAATCGGAGTTAAAATAACTCGCTGATAAATCGCCGTTGTGAATACGGACCCAGCATTCAAAGGTAAATGGTACTTAGCTTCAAAGAGTAGATAGTAGTAGAAATATTGATGGAATTGCTACAGCTCAAATTGCAACCATATCCCCCCCAAAAAGATTGTCAATTTTTAAAATGTCTGTAAGAACACAAGGTGATAAGGGAGAACATCTGTTTCTGTCATGTTCTGCCTAGCTTACAGGAAAGTGCCATGATTTTATTTTTTTTTTCCTCTCAAGGCTTGAATTCTGATAAATAATGTGATGCATTTTTATTATCTTGAGCATATGTGATGAGAACCACAAAAGGAACCATAAGTCACTTCAAACGATTGAGCTTTTGGTACCAAATGAAAGCCCAGAAATGGAGCTTTCTGGTGATACCAAATGTATGCTGGCATCTTGAGTGATACAGGCAATATGAACATTTAAGAATCTATCAACACAAAATGTCAAATTTGATTAAACCACCATGAAACATTTGGGAAGATATCAAATTAATGCCCAGAAAAGGAGCTTTCTGTTGAATGTATGCACTTTGTACTTCATTTCTAATTAAATACTCAAGATATGTTGCACATTATTATAGGTTTCTGAGACTGAAAATGACTAAAAGTCACTTTGCACCGGATTCACCCATACTGACGTATCTCTGCTGTTACAGAGAATAGTTCGGCGTAACTTGAGTTCCGTCAGTGGTGCTCAGTCACAGGGCATCCCATACTAATCATCATACTAGAAACATTTCCATGTATTGCATACTTGCTATTCATTTAAGTATGTGTTAGTCCACGTCCTTTGTTTGTTTCCAATTCAGAAGATAAACACACTGTTCACTTTGTCACAGTGGCCAAACATTTTCTTAAAATGTGTGTATATACATATGACATACATAGAAGAAGTGAACTTCATCCAAATTTCTTTGTAGAATGTTTGTGTATCAACTATTAAATGCATAGCTTAAACTGTTTTTGAACAATGGTAAGAAGAAATTGGATTATTTTTCCATGCCATATGCCACTTTAATAAGCTTATTCACTTTGGAACTGATAATTCAGGCAATGATACTGGCACGGAACACACATGAGAGGCAACTGCCATCGAACAAAGGGATGGCAACTGTTTTACTCCTGGGTGAGGAGAAGCAACGTGCATAAAGCACCTTGCTCAAGGATGCAACTCTAGAATCCCCACAGCTTCGAACATCCCACCCACCAGCTGCAAGCTACTGCAGGTCAAGCGAACTAACCACTTGGCCACACTCAAACCATTTTACCCTTCACCCTCAATCATTGATCCATTTTATCCATCTTCTGCAGACAGACCTGACACTCACACTGCCACTCCTCTGGGGAGAAGTCCATGCTGACGCCGGCTCATGGCCATGATGATGAATGACAGTCAAGTCACCCCCAGCAGGGACTGAACCACAGCATGTGATTGCCTTGCACAACTGCCAACAGATGGAGCTACTATGCCAAATCCCCATCTTAAAAAAATATGCTTTCATCAGAGTGGTTGCATCCTTGAGCAAGGTGCTTTATGCACGTTGCTTCTCCCCACCCAGGAGTAAAACAGTTGCCATCCCTTTGTTAGTCCTTCTCCTGAGGCCAATGTACTCGTGCAGGGGAGGTAATGTGACTGCGTAATAGCTCCACCTGTTGCAACTGTGTCAGGCTATCAGGTGCCATGGTTCAGTCCGTGCTCGGGATGACTTGACTTTTATTCATCGTCATTACAATCTATACGTATCTGCATCCCCTTCAAATAGAGCCTGAACAAGACCGCTCATGATGACATCGAGGCTTAATCGCACAATGGCATGCCCTCACCACTCTCACAGAAACCCTGTTTTATCCTGGATGGGGAGCAGTGCCAGTTAAATACCTTGCCCATGAATTTAACTCTCAGATCTGTACTGCTTCCAATGTGAACTGTGAACCACAGGAGACAGTGGCTGAGAATTCTCACTACCTCATATGTTTCTTTTCAACCCAGCATGAATGAATGAATGAATGAATGAATGAATGAATGAATGAATGAATGAATGAATGAATGAGGTAAGTAAGTTTTACAGCCTATCAGCCTTTGTAGGCTATGAAAGGCCATTGACCACAAAAAATTTATTGAACTGGTTACGGTAAGAGCATGTAAAAGTCTGGATTTCATTCACCATTTACGAATTGTGTGGGGAACTGTGGCGGGTCCATTCAGCCCAACTCACACAGGGTGCCCACCCAGCCAAGGAGCTACCTACGTGGGGGGGCGGGAGCTGTTGCGAGTGGGGGGTCTGTCACTGGCCATGCTGGAGGCTTCCACCGAGTACAGGCCGCTATCCCGTGACTCTGTGGAGCTATTTCGCTGCAGACTTCGCTTGTCGGGATCAAAAATGTCTTCCACCGAGTTGATCCTGTAGTGACGCCCTGAATTGCGAGACGCAGACCGCACGTCTCTGGTGGCCGCCGTCCTGTCCACAGAATCTCCGCCGTCTTTGGGCTCTGTGGAGAAAAGATTCTGCGGGGCACTCATCCGCGCTTTGGAGTTGTGGAAGGAGCTTTCACGGCTGGGCTTCTCTGCATTCAGAATGTCCATGACGTTCTTGGATTTGCCAGCTGCAGGCACTTCCTTCGCTGGCTCCAGGGAGTTGGGCATGATGGGACGCCCCATTTCCCGCGGACGGGTAGGAAGAGGGCGTCGCCTGTCTACCATGTCCTGTAATCAATAGATAAGCAAGGCGCATGATGGCTTGAAGAATGGAGAGAACTAGCAAGCAAGTCTGTCATGTCTAATGAATGAATGAGGTAAGTGCACATGAACAACCATGGGAGCAGATGATAGCTTGAACAATTGAAAGCCTCCCAATAATTTTTTCCCGTTCACCTGACCAACCCTAAATTTTACTGCCAACTCTACACTGTAATTTTGGCTGCTGGGAAAAAAAGGAGAGAAAAATCCAGACACACAAGTTGCACACACTTAAAATTTGTAAATCCTTCACTAGAACTGATCATAACTTTAATTTTAAAAAATCACATGTACAAAACTGTTACTGTTACTGGTAAAACAAAGTAAGTTTGAACTTTTTTCATTTCCAGTACTTTGAAAATGGCATGTAAAATTAAAAGCTGACACGCAGTGGGATTGTTTTCAGTTCTTTCTGGCTCCAAAGAGTAAACTAAGATTTCTAAGACAGCTTGCTGTCATGTCTTTCATCCTGAGAGAAACATCTAAGGTATGGCAACATTTCTCAGAACAGATTTTTTTTTTTTAATCCCCCCCCCCCCCCCCCCCCCCCCCCCGGCCTTCCCCTTTTTTGTTGCTATTAAACAAAGATGATTTTGGGGGAGGCTGGGGCCCAATCTCCATTTTCAGTCTGCAGTGCACATATTCAGCATGACATGCAAGTGAAAACGCTTGTTAAGTCAGCCCAGTCAGCTCTAATTGCCAAAAAGACACTGTAAAAATTAAATTTCAAATTTGAGCAAAAGGAGGCAGCATGGAAGGAACAAGGAATCTGCGAGGTAAACCTTTATAGAAGATGCATCCCCAAGATATGGAGGGTAATTGCATACCTCCACATGATTCCACATGCATGCGTGCAAACACAATACATACATTGCTCATGATCATCTGCTGGCCACGTGTCTTGCCAGAGAAGGGGCGAGCTTGTCTTGGCTTGCCACCCAGACTGGCCGTCTCCTCCGCTGCTTGGTTGAAGATGCCCACCTTGCCCTCCCCTGCCATGGACTCTGATGCCACCACGTCCTCCAGCAAGAGGTCAGTGTTGGCTGCAACAGCACCAAGTCCAGGGACTCTTCAGCCTGCTGCAGTGAGTCTTGGAGCAAGGGCACCAGGGCTGACTGGTTAGCTAGAATTCCCGCGAGCACCCTCCAGCCATAAAGCAAAGTAGTGAGGCGCCCCTAAAGTAGTGAGGCCCCACTAAAGTAGTGAGGCCCCCCCAAAGTAGTGAGGATCCCCAAAGTACTGAGGCCCCCATAAAGTAGTGAGGCCCCCCTAAAGTAGTGAGGCCCCCCCAAAGTAGTGAGGATCCCCAAAGTACTGAGGATCCCCAAAGTAGTGAGGCGCCCCTAAAGTAGTGAGGCCCCCCCTAAAGTAGTGAGGCGCCCCAAAGTATTCAGGAGCCCCAAAGTAGTGAGGAGCCCCAAAGTAGTGAGGCCCCCCAAAGTAGTGAGGAGCCCCAAAGTATTGAGGAGCCCCTAAAGTAGTGAGGCCCCCCTAAAGTAGTGAGGCCCCCTAAAGTAGTGAGACCCCCTAAAGTAGTGAGGCCCCCCTAAAGTAGTGAGGATCCCCAAAGTATTGAGGAGCCCCTAAAGTAGTGAGGCCCCCCCAAAGTAGTGATGCCCCCCCAAAGTAGTGAGGATCATCAAAGTAGTGAGGAGCCCCTAAAGCAGTGAGGCCCCCCTAAAGTAGTGAGGCCCCCCTAAAGTAGTGAGGCCCCCCTGAAGTAGTGAGGCGCCCCCAAAGTAGTGTGGCGCCCCCAAAGTAGTGAGGCGCCCCCAAAGTAGTGAGGCCCCCCTAAAGTAGTAAGGCCCCGCTAAAGTAGTGAGGCCCCCACTAAAGTAGTGAGGCCCCCCTAAAGTAGTGAGGCCCCCCTAAAGTAGTGAGGCCCCCCAAAGTAGTGAGGATCCCCTAAAGTAGTGAGGCCCCCCAAAGTAGAGAGGCCCCCCTAAAGTAGTGAGGATCCCCTGAAGTAGTGAGAGCCCCAAAGAAGTGAGGCTCCCCTAAAGTAGTGAGGCGCCCCTGAAGTAGTGAGGAGCCCCAAAGAAGTGAGGCTCCCCTAAAGTAGTGAGGCCCCCCTGAAGTAGTGAGGCCCCCCTAAAGTAGTGAGGCCCCCCAAAGTAGTGAGGAGCCCCTAAAGTAGTGAGGCCCCCCTAAAGTAGTGAGGCCCCCCTAAAGTAGTAAGGCCCCCCCTAAAGTAGTGAGACTCCCCTAAAGTAGTGAGGCCCCCTTAAAGTAGTTAGGCACCCCAAAGTAGTGAGGCCCCCCTAAAGTAGTGAGACCCCCTAAAGTAGTGAGGCGCCCCAAAGTAGTGAGGCGCCCCAAAGTAGTGAGGCCCCCCCAAAGAAGTGAGAGCCCCAAAGTAGTGAGGGGCCCCTAAAGTAGTGAGGCTCCCCTAAAGTAGTGAGGCCCCCCTAAAGTAGTGAGGCGCCCCAAATTAGTGAGGAGCCCCTAAAGTAGTGAGGAGCCCCTAAAGTAGTGAGGCCCCCCTAAAGTAGTGAGGCCCCCCTAAAGTAGTTAGGCGCCCCAAAGTAGTGAGGCCCCCCTAAAGTAGTGAGGCCCCCCTAAAGTAGTGAGGCCCCCCTAAAGTAGTGAGGCTCCCCTAAAGTAGTGAGGCCCCCCTAAAGTAGTGAGGCCCCCCCAAAGTAGTGAGGCCCCCCTAAAGTAGTGAGACTCCCCTGAAGTAGTGAGGCCCCCCCCTAAAGTAGTGAGACTCCCCTAAAGTAGTGAGGCCCCCCTAAAGTAGTGAGGCCCCCCAAAGTAGTGAGGCCCCCCTAAAGTAGTGAGGCCCCCCTAAAGTAGTGAGGCGCCCCCAAAGTAGTGAGGCCCCCCTAAAGTAGTGAGACTCCCCTGAAGTAGTGAGGCCCCCCCCTAAAGTAGTGAGACTCCCCTAAAGTAGTGAGGCCCCCCTAAAGTAGTGAGGCCCCCCAAAAGTAGTGAGGCCCCCCTAAAGTAGTGAGGCGCCCCAAAGTAGTAAGGCTCCCCAAAGTAGTGAGGCGCCCCAAAGTAGTGAGGCCCCCCTATAGTAGTGAGGCCCCCCTAAAGTAGTGAGGCCCCCCTAAAGTAGTGAGACCCCCTAAAGTAGTGAGGCCCCCCCAAAGTAGTGAGGCCCCCCCAAAGTAGTGAGGCATCCCCTAAAGTAGTAAGGCTCCCCAAAGTAGTGAGGCCCCCTAAAGTAGTGAGGCCCCCTAAAGTAGTGAGGCCCCCCCAAAGTAGTGAGGCCCCCCAAAGTAGTGAGGCGCCCCTAAAGTAGTGAGGCCCCCCAAAGTAGTGAGGCGCCCCAAAGTTGTGAGACCCCCCAAATTAGTGAGGTGCCCCAAAGTATTGAGGCCCCCCTAAAGTAGTGAGGATCCCCAAAGTAGTGAGGCTCCCCTAAAGTAGTGAGGCCCCCCTAAAGTAGTGAGGCCCCCCAAAGTAGTGAGGTGCCCCTGAAGTAGTGAGGAGCCCCAAAGAAGTGAGGCCCCCCAAAGTAGTGAGGCGCCCCAAAGTAGTGAGGAGCCCCCAAAGTAGTGAGGATCCCCTAAAGTAGTGAGGAGCCCCCAAAGTAGTGAGGCCCCCCCAAAGTAGTGAGGCCCCCCAAAGTAGTGAGGATCCCCAAAGTAGTGAGGCCCCCCTAAAGTAGTGAGGCGCCCCAAAGTAGTGAGGATCCCCAAAGTAGTGAGGCCCCCCTAAAGTAGTGAGGCCCCCCAAAGTAGTGAGGCCCCCCTAAAGCAACGAGGCCCCCCTAAAGTAGTGAGGCCCCCCAAAGTAGTGAGGCCCCCCAAAGTAGTGAGGCCCCCCAAAGTAGTAAGGCCCCCCCAAAGTAGCGTGGCTCCCCTATAGTAGTGAGGAGCCCCTAAAGTAGTGAGGCCCCCCTAAAGTAGTGAGGAGCCCCTAAAGTAGTGAGGCCCCCCCAAAGTAGTGAGGCCCCCCTGAAGTAGTGAGGCTTCCCTAAAGTAGTGAGGCGCCCCCAAAGTAGTGAGGCGCCCCAAAGTAGTGAGGCGCCCCAAAGTAGTGAGGCCCCCCAAAGTAGTGAGGATCCCCAAAGTAGTGAGGAGCCCCAAAGTAGTGAGGAGCCCCCAAAGTAGTGAGGATCCCCTAAAGTAGTGAGGAGCCCCTAAAGTAGTGAGGCCCCCCAAAGTAGTGAGGATCCCCAAAGTAGTGAGGAGCCCCAAAGTAGTGAGGAGCCCCAAAGTAGTGAGGCCCCCCCAAAGTAGTGAGGATCCCCTAAAGTAGTGAGGAGCCCCCAAAGTAGTGAGGCCCCCCAAAGTAGTGAGGCCCCCCAAAGTAGTGAGGATCCCCAAAGTAGTGAGGCCCCCCTAAAGTAGTGAGGCTCCCCAAAGTAGTGAGGCCCCCCTAAAGTAGTGAGGCTCCCCTAAAGTAGTGAGGCCCCCCAAAGTAGTGAGGATCCCCAAAGTAGTGAGGCCCCCCTAAAGTAGTGAGGCCCCCCTAAAGTAGTGAGGCGCCCCTAAAGTAGTGAGGCCCCCCTAAAGTAGTGAGGCCCCCCAAAGTAGTGAGGCCCCCCTAAAGCAACGAGGCCCCCCTAAAGTAGTGAGGCCCCCCAAAGTAGTGAGGCCCCCCAAAGTAGTGAGGCCCCCCAAAGTAGTAAGGCCCCCCCAAAGTAGCGTGGCTCCCCTATAGTAGTGAGGCGCCCCAAAGTAGTGAGGCCCCCCTAAAGTAGTGAGGCCCCCCAAAGTAGTGAGGAGCCCCCAAAGTAGTTAGGCCCCCCCAAAGTAGTGAGGCCCCCCTAAAGTAGTGAGGCGCCCCAAAGTAGTGAGGAGCCCCCAAAGTAGTGAGGAGCCCCTAAAGTAGTGAGGCCCCCCTAAAGTAGTGAGGCCCCCCTAAAGTAGTGAGGCCCCCCAAAGTAGTGAGGATCCCCTAAAGTAGTGAGGCCCCCCAAAGTAGTGAGGATCCCCTAAAGTAGTGAGGCCCCCCCAAAGTAGTGAGGATCCCCTAAAGTAGTGAGGAGCCCCAAAGTAGTGAGGATCCCCTAAAGTAGTGAGGAGCCCCAAAGTAGTGAGGTGCCCCTAAAGTAGTGAGGAGCCCCCAAAGTAGTGAGGAGCCCCCAAAGTAGTGAGGAGCCCCAAAGTAGTGAGGCCCCCCAAAGTAGTGAGGAGCCCCAAAGTAGTGAGGTGCCCCTAAAGTAGTGAGGAGCCCCCAAAGTAGTGAGGATCCCCCAAAGTAGTGAGGAGCCCCAAAGTAGTGAGGCCCCCCAAAGTAGTGAGGAGCCCCAAAGTAGTGAGGATCCCCAAAGTAGTGAGACTCCCCCAAAGTAGTGAGGATCCCCAAAGTAGTAAGACTCCCCCAAAGTAGTGAGGAGCCTCAAAGTAGTGAGGATCCCCAAAGTAGTGAGACTCCCCCAAAGTAGTGAGGATCCCCAAAGTAGTAAGACTCCCCCAAAGTAGTGAGGAGCCCCAAAGTAGTGAGGCCCCCCAAAGTAGTGAGGAGCCCCCAAAGTAGTGAGGTGCCCCTAAAGTAGTGAGGAGCCCCAAAGTAGTGAGGAGCCCCAAAGTAGTGAGGCCCCCCAAAGTAGTGAGGAGCCCCAAAGTAGTGAGGAGCCTCAAAGTAGTGAGGATCCCCAAAGTAGTGAGACTCCCCCAAAGTAGTGAGGATCCCCAAAGTAGTGAGACTCCCCCAAAGTAGTGAGGAGCCCCAAAGTAGTGAGGCCCCCCCAAAGTAGTGAGGAGCCCCCAAAGTAGTGAGGTGCCCCTAAAGTAGTGAGGCTCCCCCAAAGTAGTGAGGAGCCCCAAAGAAAAGTTGTGTTACAGTTGACGGTATTTTTTCTGCCGACTGTAAACTTTTCCTCCATTTGAAAATAAAAGAAGACAATAAATAATGAACTGTATGCTGTTTTATCAGGGAATCCACTATTTAGGTTTAATAAGGCATTTTCAGGGACAGAAAGTGAAAAAAAAAATAAAGCTGATCTTTTCTCTCTCTCCATATTACCTTAACCACAACTCCTTATTTGTGCTTAATACCAAGATACAAGATACAAGATACAAGATCGCCTATTTGTGACCAGCCACCACCAAAGCATTCCTAAATCAATTTTTGGGTGTTTGGTAATGCAAGTATTTGTTAAATCTGATTTAATTAACTCTTAACATCCTCTAAGGAATTTTACTACTACAAGCCCCAGTCCTGTAAGGTTTTAGAGAAAATGACATAACAGGGTTGATTTGTTAAAAAAATTCAAACTTCTATAATATTGTATGGATCTGTAAGACATTTTTTGTATGTTGTCAAAAATGAATGTTAGTCATTCTAAGATCAAGTACAGCATGTTTTGATATTTTTCTTTGCTCTATTTGCATGTAATTAGCATAATTACAGGTAAATACATAGAAATAGACACTGTAATTTGTGATGATTTCGTAACG
Organism: Theodoxus fluviatilis; assembly: GCA_034096865.1. Classification (NCBI taxonomy): domain Eukaryota; kingdom Metazoa; phylum Mollusca; class Gastropoda; order Cycloneritida; family Neritidae; genus Theodoxus; species Theodoxus fluviatilis. The sequence goes on from JAWQFJ010000071.1 coordinate 55,648, forward strand.
ATTCCTCGATGAATAGTCTTTGTGAACATGGGCAATTGCTGGCTGTCTCAGCTTGCAGTAGGTGCCTCAGCAGCCCTTATGTCAGCTGGCAGCTGAATGATGTCCTTCACAGTGAATGATTGAACAGAATGATTGTTATGTTGCCATTCTGCCACACCTAAAGTCTAGTCAAGGATCATGACGAACATTTCCTCTGGAAAGAGTTGCAGAAAACACTCTACTGCCATACTGGTTCTGCAATAAGTCAAAGTGGTACTGGTGGAACAATGCTTCAACGAAATGATTGTTAGCAAACTCCTCTACAGTATATGACCATTTGATGATGCTGAAATCATCATCAGATGACAGAGTCAAAATAAGTTGTTCATGGAAGTCTGATATATCACTTGGGAAGCAGTTACATCACGCTGAGCTGACTCTTCGACTGAGCTGACTCGGCATGTGTGAATAGAACCATTTTGATGAAAAATTATTCACTGCTAGAACCACTTCATTTGCCATCTTCACAATGGAAAACGCCCACACAAAGAATGGGCGAAAAATTCAAATAATTCAGTCGAAATTGCGCCTTGAGCATGTCTTAACTCATGGTAAGGCGCTATATAAATCCACACATTATTATTATTATTATTATTATTATTATTATTATTATTATAAATTGATCGAAATCTGTTAAAAAGTTTCACAAAGACGCACTAACCAAGCAGAAGTAGCCCAGTAGTTTCCTTCAGTCCGTAGAGAGCTTCTTGCAAGAGTTATCTCCCTTGATATTGGAACAGTGAATCACACGCGGTTACAAGCTGCATAGGATTTAGCCTCAGGAGCGGTTAGGAGCGGTACAGGATGTTAAAAGTTATGTATGAATGCTGTATGATTAACACTGTTAAAGTATTGCCCAATAGACCACAGAAAGTCTTGCAAGCATCACTTTTCAGGATACGGCCTCTGAAGCGGTCCTACACGGGTGTAACATAGCACAGGTAAGGCGTAACTAGTTGATTTTTTCACACATCTTGTTCAGGCAAATTATTAAAAGTCATGAAAATGTGTGTCTCTGGTATGCATTTGTACAAATACATGTAAGCAACCCAGGCTGATCCCCATAAAATATTTCTTGTGCAAGTTGGGACTGAATTTGAGCTAGCTGTTTACATTTGATTAACTCATTCGCAAAGTGTAGTTTCATATGACCCTATGCGCTGAGCATTGTTGTTGAGGACTCATATGATGCTTTGCGTTTGCATAATTTTTCTTGTTGTAAGGGGGGAAGATTAAATTCTGAAAACTAGACTAAAATTTATAGCTAAAGTACTTAATTTTAAAAAAACAACGACTTTTATTAATACATCTATTATCCTGCAATTTCAGAGATAAGATGCACTAAAAATACTGCATCTTTAAGCCTTTAAGTCCCTGCAGTGCCTTTCTCTACAATTGACTTGTCCCAGTTCTGCCTTTCTCTGCCTGTTTTAGGCTGCTTTTCTTAGTTTCTTGCTGGACAGGCAATGAAACTGTCTGTGTTATGGGATTATAACACGAGACCACACAAAAACATGGTGCAACACCATACATTTGGTTGCATACATACCTAGGCACCAGTATTTCACATCTTCTAGTTTAAATGTGACTGAGCACCATGAAAGAGGTGATGTTACTCTGGTCATTTCAGAGATACAGACCTGTCACGTCAGTTGGAATCAACCTGATGCATTTTCTGTTTGGGATATTTTCTGCCTCTATAATCAATGTGTTGCCTATATATACTAAGCAAATCAACATACCACAATGTAAATAACGATTCATATTATATATATTATATATGAGGGCACCACGTGCCAGGTGATCCACAGCGGCAAGCTGACAGAGGAATTTGAGGTGACGACAGGAGTCCGTCAAGGATGCTTGCTGTCGCCGATGATCTTCTTGCTCGTGGTGGACTGGGTCATGCGAGAGACAACCAGAACAGGCAGGACCGGAGTCCAGTGGACCCTAACGCAGACCTTGGACGACCTCGACTTTGCAGACGACTTGTGCCTGATGTCCCAATGCTATCAACACATGCAACAGAAGACAGACAACCTTGCCAGAGAAGCAGCAAAGACTGGTCTACAGGTCAACCTGGAAAAGACAGAGACCATGGCCGTGAACAAGAAGCAGCAGAAGTCTGTTACCCTGGGAGATAAGGAGCTCAAAGAGGTGGACTTCTTTACTTACCTGGGCAGCGTCGTCTCAACAACAGGCGGTTCTGATGAGGACATCAAAGCCAGAATCGGGAAAGCCAGATATGCCTTCAATACTCTGAGACCAGTCTGGAGATCAACATCCCTCTCTACCCACACAAAACTCCGGATATTTAACAGCAACGTCAAGTCCGTCCTCCTCTATGGCTCGGAGACCTGGAGAGTTATCAACACTCTGACCACCAAGCTCCAAGTCTTCATAAACAGATGCCTCCGTAACATCCTTAAGATCAGATGGACAGAAAAAGTCAAGAACACTGACTTGTGGAAGCAGGCAAAACAGGATCCCATTGGACAGCAGATCGTAAGGCGGAAGTGGAGGTGGATCGGACACACCTTGCGAAAACCTTTACATGACATTACAAGGCAGGCCTTGCAGTGGAATCCTCAGGGCAAGAGACGAGTTGGTCGGCCTAAGACCACCTGGAGGCGATCCTGCGAGGAAGAGATGAAAAGCTGCAACCTGTCATGGGGAGAGCTGAGGAAGGTTGCCCAGAACCGAGTACGCTGGAGGACTATTGCTGAGGCCCTATGCTCCACAAGGAACTCAAGGGAATAAGTCAAAAAGTAAGTCAAAAAAGTCCAACTCCCTAAAAACAAAAAGATATTTAAGTTTAATTTGCCCAACTAAGGTTTTTCCCTTGTGATCATGTGATGGCTAAAGCTCATTCTCTCTATTCTGTTTCGGTAGTGAAATTTTCAATGCATCATCACCTGTCCAAGATTAGAAAGCAAATTCATTACTGCAAACATCATTTGAAATTAGACCAATCAGAAGTGGCCTACCCTACTTATGCTTGAGTGGCAATTTCCTACACCTTTTCTCTTCATTGCAGTATACATTCTTCTTCTTCTTCTTGCCCTTTTCACTCCCTGCGGCGGCGTTGGAGCGCCGCCTTGATGAGCTGTACACCAGTTTCTTCCACCTGCCCTGGTCGAGAGTGAGAGCCTGGGTCTCAGCGAAAGGTTTGCCTCTGTCCACTCTGTGACGTTGTTCGCCCATTTTTTCTTCTGCCTGCCTCTCCTACTCCCCTCGACGGTTCCTTGAAGGATTGCTTTTGCAAGGCCGCAAGGCCATACCATCTCAGCTTCCATTTCTTGACTGTAGTGAGCAGGTCTTCATGTGGGCCTATGTATTGCTGGATGGTCTGCCAGATCCATTTGTAGGTAATGTGGTCCATGCAGGAGATGCCCAGGATGTTTGGATGGCATTTTATTCAACTGCTTGTATTTTCCTTTGCAACTCTGCTGTGAGGGTGCATGTTTCGCATGCATACAGAAAGATGGACAGTGCCAGTGCATGCAGAAGATGAATCTTGTACTTCATGGTGATACTTTCATCCCTCCATATTGGTCTCAGTTTGGCGAGTGCAGTCATTCAGTATACATTCAAATAATTATAATTCCCAGAATTTTCAAAATACAAACATTATTTGAAAACATTGGAAAGCTTAAACTTTCACCTTTAAAATCATATCAATAACCAATATCAATATCATAGTCAAAATTCAACATAACCTGTTTCAAGGAGCTCAGTCACAAACTATAGCATAATGCTTTCATTTTCATGTTCAGCAGCTCCATCCATAAGTTACACTGCCTTTGTTTTCATGTACAAATTCTGAAACACTTTTCAATCAGTGTATGCTGCCTGTATAATAGTGTATACAGATTGCCTTTCCAAATATGGATCCTGAGTTAAAACTCGTTGACTCCATCTGAATGAGGCAATGGTGAAAACAAGGGGCAGTTCTCTCATTGTGCAAATGAGGACAAGAAAAAGAAGAAGACTGATTTGTAACACAAGAGAGAGAAAGCCGTTCCTAGGACATTTCATGCAGAAAACAGAAAGTAAGAACCACTTTCTCACCTTTGAGACTAGCTTTAAATGCCTTGTGTCGGGACAGGGAGGAAGAGCAATTGACATCCTTGGCCACCATTCCTATGGAATCAAAGTCCTTTCTAGAGGGCCGCACAGGCAGTTCTGAGGAACCACCCACATCCTTGGCTGGAGTTCCAAGGGAGTCAAAGTCAAAGTCCTTTCGCGATGGCCGCACTGGAGGGTCCGAGTAGTCTGCATGGCTTCTGGAGGAGGTGACCTCTTCCTTGTCCAGCAGCGCCTTGGTGATCACTTCTAGCATGGCACGCAGAGGCACATCCTGCTCCTGAGGAGGTAAAAGGTCAACATCATCAGTACCACCACCAAACATTACCAATGTAACCAAGCCATCCAAAAGTCACTGTGTAATGCCCCTTGTCATCTGTATGTTTCTTAGTCAGCTGCTGTTAGAAATGTTGGGGTTCTTTTTCCTTTCGTTTCAAGAAAAAAAGTTTATGTTTTCAAAAAGCTCTAGGATTTTTTAATACAGTTTTCTTTTTTTTAAATCTATCTATAGCTCAGCGTCTACTGACTAATGATGTGGAATTCAAGCAATACCCCACAGCTCTGTCTCAGGCCTGTAAGCTTCTTTCAGTCCCAAAAGTAACAAACACTTCTCTGTGTCCCAAAAGTAACACACACTTCTCTATGTCCCAAAAGTAACACCCACTTCTCTGTGTCCCAAAAGTAACACACACTTCTTCCAGTCCCAAAAGTAACACACACTTCTTCGAGTCCCAAAAGTAACACACACTTCTTTGAGTTCCAAACCAGTAACTTCTTATCGAGTTATGGGACACATCACAAACTAAAATCATGGAGATGCTTTAAAAAACTGTTCCCAGCTATCTGTAAAACACTGTTACTTATTTATATAATATCATTTGAGAGTGTACAGTAACTACCACCTCCAGTTTCATGTTGTACAACAAGTTAATGAAAAAGTATCATAAATATAATTTTGTACATGAGAATACTTACTATAGCAAATGAAATAATGTAATGGACACTTTCAAATTGATTGACACCACGACGCTTGCATACTACGTCCCACTTTGAACTTACTCTGTGCCACTCATACTACACAACACTAGTAACATACTACACAACACTAGTAACATACTACACAACACTAGTAACATACTACACAACACTAGTAACATACTACACAGCACTAGTAACATACTACACAATACTAGTAACATACTACACAACACTAGTAGTAGTAACACACTACACAACACTAGTAACACACTACACAACACTAGTAACATACTACACAACACTAGTAACATACTACACAGCACTAGTAACATACTACACAGCACTAGTAACATACTACACAACACTAGTAACACACTACACAACACTAGTATCATGCTACACAACACTAAGTCATGTGACCTTCTCCTCTCCTTCAGTGCTAAAATTGAGATCACAAATGTCTAACACTAAGTTTCACTTTTCTAATTAAAAAAAGAAGAAATAAAGTATTTCAAACAAGTCTAACATATTTATTTTTTTGTTTTGGTTCTGAAAAAAACTTAGCATTTTTCCTTTAACAATTTGCTTTGATAGAGAATGGTGAACCACCTCAAGAAAAAAAATCTTAGTCCATCCCAATTATCACAGAGATCTTATGAAATAATCAACCTATAAACAAAATACACAGTCTTCTGTACTGTTCTGATTATTTCCTCTTACATATCTGTGGTGATTCATAATTTACTGCTTTACAAGAGTACTTGATAAGTGAGCGAGCTAGAGAGAGAGAGAGAGAGAGAGAGAGAGAGAGACAGACAGACAGACAGACAGACAGACAGACAGACAGACAGACAGACAGACAGACACAGAGAGAGAGAGAGAGAGAGAGGGGGGGGGGGGACAGACAGATAGACAGAAGGACTGACAGACAGACTGACAGACACAGAGATAGAGACAGAGAAAAGCAAGGACAAAGCATTGGTGGTAACTACCACACTACCTTGTTGGCTTTCATGAGTCTGTCTATCTGCAGTTCTTTGGCAAGTGTTTGTCGATTGCTGATGCTGAACTGTGTGCGGGGCATTTCTTCATCCAGTACTTGCAGAGTGGTTCGAAGACCCTGTAAGCAGAGAATCCCTGCATGATGCACACTTCAAAGAATGAACTGAACAGAGTAATGGTGCTGCTTCTGTGAGAGTATTATATCTACCTTGAATATATGTGCAAAACAGTTTCATCACTTGTAAGACAACTTCACAATATGCAAATAGAATTTTAAACTAAATTTGTCTACTTCATCACTCAGCCCTTTTGTCACTGCATCTCCTCTTTCCATCCCAACTAGTGCGCATACACACACACACACACACACACACACACACACACACACAAGCACACACACCCATGTCTTGTCTGTGTCTGTCCGTCCATTCACCCATCTGTCTGTCTCTCTGCCCTACCTCTTTAGTCTCCAACAGAGAGACACCCATCAATTTGGCTCTAAAAATGTTTGTCATTGCATTGCAAAAGAGCCACTGCCATCATGCTAGCAGAGGACAGCTTCCAAGGATTTCTTCCCTTCATCTGATGTCGCATTATGACTGGAAATTATTTAGAGACATCAGGAAGGAGAAAGCATTCTTGAACTTTTACAAACTCACATAGTTTTACAGAATTGTTTTTATTTTTATCTCATCCATATTCGTAGTGAATTCACTGGGTGGTTCCCACAATCAACATTTTTACCCATTTATGATTTATCAAATGATTATGTATCAGTAACATCTGGAACATATTACACTCAAGGCTGCATTTAGGCAAACCAAACAACTGGCCTCAAAAGTGCAAGTAATCCTGTTATAAAAAGGTGTTTTGCCAATATGATCTACTAAAGTCTGCTCCCCTCCCCTCCCCATATCTCTCTCTCTCCCTCCTCTTCTCTCTCCTAATCCTATACATGATTATCTATTCAGATGATTTCACTGCTGTCGCCTGTACATACGACATGTATTTGCTTGAACTTGACTCACTGAGCTGACAGTTGTCAAAAGCATCTACTAAAATCTTTGTCTTTGTTGATCATATTCTTCATATACCTTACCAACTGTTGTACATGTATATATATTAGCTACTGTGTATTTTTTTTGTCTTATCTATCCATGTTTTCATTCTTTATGAGCAAGGACAATTTGTAAGATAGGCAGAGATGCCAAAAATTTCATCCTTGATAAATAAAGAATCAATCAATCAGTAAAATCAATCAATCAATCAAATCAGTCAATCAATCAATCAATCAATCAATCAATCAATCTCTCTGCTCAGGTGATAAGCTGCAGTAGTCTAACCTACGACTCCAAAATGCGAGACACTTGTCCATGAAGAGCATGAGAATGAATCCACTCTTAAGGTGCAACGAAAGACTTGCACAGTTCACTTTCTTACTGTTCCACCTTGAAGTGAGAGCACACACAAATTCTGTGACACAAAGTGACAAACGTACACGCCTCAGTGCAACATATATCGAGTGTTTCTATGGAACGGCTGCACACCTAAACTATATGAAACAACAAATTTACAAATCAAGTTGATGAGACCTCACCTGATTTTACGGGAGTTATACAGAATCACAAACTTGTATTAACATCCCAAAACAAAAAACTTGCGAACTAACCATGCGGCAAAACGACTGAACACTGACTGTTCGGCAAGAATGAAGACAAAAACCTCACCGCAATATCTTAAAATGACATAAAAGTACCTTTCGACTGAGATATTCCCGCAACAGCGATGCACATATCTCTTCAACTCTCCTGTTGTCAGCTGCCATGGTTGGAGAAGGAGTTTCAGTGATACAACAGCTATGATTGTTGTCACCGAAGCACTCCACTATCAGCCATTTTGAACCAGGCACGCGAGTGCCACGGTGAGAATCAAAAGTAGAATTCAATCTCTTGAAATGGAGAAAAAAAACTAGTGAAGTGTATTTCAAGCTACATATTAATTCGTTTGCCACTTATTTATGATTTTTCTTTTTCTTTTAATCAGTAGTGCTAGTTTTTATTTCTTTGAACATCGTTGTCCGTGTTATTTTCATTGCAAAACCCAAGAGTAGATAACTCTTCCCGAATGGTCCGACGGTAGTGAGGGTGTCTGCCGGACTCGGCTAAAACGATAAAGATATATTAAAGAAAGAAGGTAAAACTGACACCCCGTAAACTTTAGTCATAATTTTGTGAGTATAAGATGACAGGATTCCTGTATTACCTCTATTACTTTTTAGGGTTTATTTTCTACATTGCAGGACAATCAGCAAGGGCGAATCTGCAGTTTTCTACTGTGGCGTTTCTCCTTCACAAAGTAAATTTTGATCGTGGTTGTGGTGACGGGTGTTTGTCTTATTTGTCAGTGTGATCACGAATCACGCGTTTTCCACCAACCACCACAGCCCAAGAATGGGAATTTAAAGAAAAGGGGCATGATCTGCCCAAGGGCTGGATGTAAGATAGGCAGTTATGCCTAATTCATGTATTTCCCTTGAAAAATAAAGTTTAATCAATCAAGTCGAGTAGGGGGGGGGGGGGGGGGGGGGGGGGACACTGGTGTACGCGTGTTTTGGGAGTACAGTGTGTGTGATTGAGTGGACAGCTTACCCCAGAATGATACAGTGCTTTCCAATGCGACCAATAGCTGTGACGCCACTGCTACCCACCCCCACCCCCACCCACCCCCACACCCACAAGGAACTAAAATCAGACATATCGACACAGAGTGGATGGGATAGGGGGAGCTTCGGGAGGAGGAGGGATAAAGGGGAAAGGAGGGAGGTAGGAAGTGTAAAAAGAAGTATTTTCCCATAGACACTCTGGTCGTTACAAGTGTGTATGACATTTGTCGTTTCGGAATGCTAATCAATTTTTTTATATCTTGTGGCTTGAAGGACTTTTACTTTACTAAAAGCATGTACACTGTAGTCTAAGCATTTATCATTGAGAATGTATTGTTTGGCAATTGATAATACATGTTCCTACGCCGTTGAACATAACCATTTTTCCTGTTACTATTGATTTTGTTAATGTGACGTAGGAAATATAATTGTAAATCAACCCAGAAGGACTAATCACTTCACATTCTGAATACAAATGTTCCAAAGTTTCTGGATTGCATGAACAAAATCCAGAAAAGATTCTGAAACTTGTTTATCCTGAGAGGAAAGCGTAGACAGGTTGTGAGTTCGACCAGAATGAAAAGGATGGCCCTGTGGGACAAGCACACAATCTTATTGTTTAGTCTGTGTAGCCCGGCTCATTGAGTAGAGCCCTCATTACAGTAATGCCTCTTAGTTATTAAAATGCTTATCACCTCCCTCCACACTCCACACACTTCAGTGAATCTTTCGGTTTCGGCGCCGTGTCTAGGAGTTTTGCTAGTGGAAGGGGGGCAATAATTCACTCTCAATCCACACTTATAACAACCTCAATTTTCATTCACGATGATTGAATTTAAAACTAAAAGATGGCAGAATCACAGTCAATGTAATAAGATTATTTTTTAATTCTGTCAGTCTACTCTTTGCGACTGAAAAGGCAGCGGGTTATTCCACTGACCCGAAACCAAAATTGACCCAAAAGTTACTCAAGTTCAAGCAGATGGGCAAAAACCGTTCCTCGACATCCATGAATGACAACTTCTGCCCAAAAACGATATCCACTCAGGAATGGGCATTCACAAGCACACTCTCTCAAGGCTCTCCCTCGAGACGAGAGGATAAAAGGACATGCTTGCCCGAACACACACAAAATTTCCAAGTGCATGACGACGAACTTTTCTCAGGCAACAAACTTGATTCAGAAGTCTTGGTGGGGCGGGAATTTTTCCCATCGGGAAATGCTGGCCTTCCGGCACATCTTTTAGAGAGGACGGGGGAGATTGGAAAACTTTTCTTAACGTGTTGTCCCATTAACGCGGAGTTGCTCGAAATAAGTCTGCTCACGTTTGCTCACATTGATAGTCCTAGAGTCAACTGACAAAACATTTTCACCGTCCCAGACTGAAGAGTCACTCACAGCGCATGCGCCACCAACCTCAACCAATCAAATCACGATTGTATGTGGTGTATGTTTGATAAAGAAATGTATACACTGCACTCAACAAGGGAAACATAGCCACTCATGCGTAGCTTTCCCAGGGCTTCTGCCCGGCTTCTTCAGTGCTCTGATAGACTGAAGTGACTTGGTGCTCAGTCCACACGCCAGTGAGATGAACGCACGATGTGTGACTGAATAAGGGAGTTGTAGACTGCCAGCAGGACATGCTTTGCCCCCCGTCTCTCTTGAGCGTTGGCTTGGTGGCCGCGGTGCAATCATTCACATCTGCAAAAATTGGTTTGGGGATTCTTGAAAAAACGGAGGTGACAGTGGTGGAATGCCTGGATTTGTGGAAAATTTGTTGCTTGTGACTTGCAGAAGACCTGCTCTCAATCGTGAAAAGCAGAAAGCTGAAGTGGTACGGTCACGTGTCAAGAGGCAGTGGGCTGGCCAAGACCATCCTGCAAGGTACCGTACCAGGTGGGAGAAGGAGAGGCAGGCAGAGGAGGAGGTGGGAGGACAACATCAAAGAGTGGACAGGCTTGACCTTTGCTGACTCACAGCGAGCCACAGAGGATAGAGATCGATGGAGGAAGATTGTTCGAAAGTCATCAGTGGTGCCTCAACAACCCATCTCAGGGTTAAGAGACTGAACTGAACTGAACTGACTTGCAGAAATTTGTAAATTTTGTAAACAAGGTTGAGGAAGCTTTTTTAGGACGATTATTTCTTTTAGGCACGTCATAGAGGTTGAGCCAACACTCTCACAGTCACACAGAGGGGAAGGTGCATCACAGATGTTGCACCAACACTCTCACAGTCACACAGAGGGGAAGGTGCATCACAGATGTTGAACCAACACTCTCACAGTCACACAGAGGGGAAGGTGCATCACAGATGTTGCACCAACACTCTCACAGTCACACAGAGGGGAAGGTGCATCACAGATGTTGCACCAACACTCTCACAGTCACACAGAGGGAAAGGTGCATCACAGATGTTGCACCAACACTCTCACAGTCACACAGAGGGGAAGGTGCATCACAGATGTTGCACCAACACTCTCACAGTCACACAGAGGGGAAGGTGCATCATAGATGTTGAACCAACACTCTCACAGTCACACAGAGGGGAAGGTGCATCATAGACGTTGAACCAACACTCTCACAGTCACACAGAGGGGAAGGTACATCATAGATGTTGAACCAACACTCTCACAGTCACACAGAGGGGAAGGTGCATCATAGATGTTGAACCAACACTCTCACAGTCACACAGAGGGGAAGGTGCATCACAGATGTTGAGCCAACACTCTCACAGTCACACAGAGGGGAAGGTGCATCACAGATGTTGCACCAACACTCTCACAGTCACACAGAGGGGAAGGTGCATCACAGATGTTGAACCAACACTCTCACAGTCACACAGAGGGGAAGGTGCATCACAGATGTTGAACCAACACTCTCACAGTCACACAGAGGGGAAGGTGCATCACAGATGTTGCACCAACACTCTCACAGTCACACAGAGGGGAAGGTGCATCACAGATGTTGAACCAACACTCTCACAGTCACACAGAGGGGAAGGTGCATCACAGATGTTCACCTTGTTCATTCTTACTCATTCACGCTTACACAAGGTTACAACACATTGTAACGACACAGGTAGCTGCCGATTAGGAAATAGCAAGGAAGAATAAATCTAGATTTCTTCCGTCCAATGGATTGCACTACAACACTGCGCCTCGCACATAATCAAACACCAAAGCTTGCTCGCCTAAACCTGCCTGTCAAAAGACAGGGTTTCAATAGGCGAATATAAGCTGAGGAGCTGACTATCCACTCATGCTGGAGGGGAGACTACTGGATATGGAGCTGACTATCCACTCATGCTGGAGGGGAGACTACTGGATATGGGGCTGACTATCCACTCATGCTGGAGGGGAGACTACTGGATATGGGGCTGACTATCCACTCATGCTGGAGGGGAGACTACTGGATATGGGGCTGACTATCCACTCATGCTGGAGGGGAGACTACTGGATATGGGGCTGACTATCCACTCATGCTGGAGGGGAGACTACTGGATATGGGGCTGACTATCCACTCATGCTGGAGGGGAGACTACTGGATATGGGGCTGACTATCCACTCATGCTGGAGGGGAGACTACTGGATATGGGGCTGACTATCCACTCATGCTGGAGGGGAGACTACTGGATATGGGGCTGACTATCCACTCATGCTGGAGGGGAGACTACTGGATATGGGGCTGACTATCCACTCATGCTGGAGGGGAGACTACTGGATATGGGGCTGACTATCCACTCATGCTGGAGGGGAGACTACTGGATATGGGGCTGACTATCCACTCATGCTGGAGGGGAGACTACTGGATATGGGGCTGACTATCCACTCATGCTGGAGGGGAGACTACTGGATATGGGGCTGACTATCCACTCATGCTGGAGGGGAGACTACTGGATATGGGGCTGACTATCCACTCATGCTGGAGGGGAGACTACTGAATATGGAGCTGGAGGGGAGACTACTGGATATGGGGCTGACTATCCACTCATGCTGGAGGGGAGACTACTGGATATGGAGCTGGCAGGAGCTGGTGATCTGCATTGTCAACGTGATGGAAGGTTGAGGAAGCTTATTTTTAGGACGATTATTTCTTTTTTGGCATCATAGACATTGAACCAACACTCTTAGTCACACAGAGGGGAAGGTGCATCATAGATGTTTACCTTAGTCATTTATACTAAATCACGCTCACACTGGGTTACATCACAGGGTAGCCGCGAGCAAGCTTTGGCGTTTGATTATGTGTGAGGCGCAGTGCCGTGGTTCAATCCATGGGACGGAAGAAATCTGGATTTATTCTTTCTTACAGAACTTTCCTGGCATATCTGTCCATTTCCCAACAAACAGCATTAGAGTAGGCTTCAGAGCAAGTTAGGAATGCACGTGCTTTTGCATTGTCTTCACGCAAATGTGATCGCAATCTGCAGAATATTTTCGTTTTTACTGTCTTGTATGCAAACCCTACTATATACCTGACACAATAATAACAATCAGAGTGAGACACGTGTTGTGTCTGGAATACGCTGGGGTTGGCTGTCGTTGTTTTGTCTGTGTTGCCACGTGAAGATCAGGTATACTAGCATTAGCTGGAGCGCCCGACGGCAGTCGCTTTGTCACTGACTGGGGCAATGTTCCAAATTGCTCGGACCCTAGAGTTGCCTCCTTGGCCTCTCCTACCAAGGAGTCAAACGGGTCACTAGATGCTGCGCAGCGGCTGTTGTGGTAGAAATTCGCTGTAGAAATTGTGAGAGAAATTCCCTTTTAAAAAAATAATGGGGAAGAAAATCATGATCATCGTCGTCGTCGTTATCGTTATTATCAATCTTGGTGTTGGTGGTGTTGTTGTAACTATTGTGATGTTTTCAGGCAAGAGGGATGTCGATGAAGATCACCAGCAGTTGATGGCCTGAAAAAAGTATCATCATCATCATCGTCGTCGTCGTCGTCGTCGCAGTCGTCTTCATCCTCGTTTATATTAATCTTCTTGGTGTGGTGCAGGAGCAGTCCCCGAAAGCCCAGCAGCCAGGGACTCCGGCTGAGAGTGGGCACGGAACGGCTCATTCAGCGTGGCTGAGACTATAGTCAATATAGTATCTCTGTGTTCAGAATGGGAACGGCTCTGCTTATGTACTGCAGTTTTTGGTATCCACATCATTTTTCCGCCTGGAAATACGATTCACACGATTTCACATTCACAATATTTTATTGTTACATTTGGAAAATTGCATTGATGGAATACAGCGAAAGTTTGTGTTAAATGTGAAAGAAAAGTTACATGAGTATGACAAAAGATGAGAATAGGAAAGAAATGAATTACACTTCAGAGTTAAATTAGTACATTAAAATATGGGTTTAAAAAACGTATAAACATACACAATTACCGACATTTCTATGTACATTATATTTTATTTGTTGCGCTCAACTGCACACAATGTTCCCAGCAAACATTTCGAGGGGAGGAGGTAAGGGGGGGGGGGGGGATGCAGAGGGATGGGGGTTGGGGGTGTAGAGATGGGGTGTTTTGTGTGTTTGTCTTCTGAGTAAGTTGTTTAATCCTCATGATAGACTTCCAAACTCGCTGCGAGAGATTTCCCACAGAACAACAACTGCTGCACTCAGCCGCCCAAGACAGAAGCTAAAAAGGTTGTCCCACTCCAACAGCTTTGCTGGAAGTTTTGAATGACATCACTGTCATCTATAAACCGCACAGCTGACCCACGTAACATTTTAGTTTTTGCAGTCTTTGTTGTACTTGCAAATTGTTACTTATTTCGCTGTCGAGTCAATAGTGGTGAGTCAATAGAGCTCCAGCATTGACTTCTCTCATTCAATACACACTGGACAGCCAGGGCCGGCAACCCAGCAGCCTTAGATGGATGGATTGATGGATGGATTGATGAATTGATGCATTGATGGATGGATGGATGGATGGATGGATGGATGACGGACGGATGGATGGATGGACGGACGGACGGACGGATGGATGGATGATGGATGGATGATGGATGGATGATGGATGAATGATGGATAATGGATGGATGGATGGATAGATGGATAAATGGATGGATGGATGGATGGATGGATGGATGGATGGATGGATGGATGGACGGATGATGAACGGATGATGGACGGACGGACGGACGCACGGATGGATGGATGATGGATGGATGGATGATGGATGGATGATTGGCGGTCGGATGGGTGAATGGATGGATGGATGGACGGACGGACGGATGGATGGATGATGGATAGATGACTGGATGGATGATTGACGGTCGGATGGGTGAATGGATGGATGGATGGACGGACGGATGGATGAATGGATGATGGATAGATGACTGGATGGATGAATGAATGGATGGATGGATGGATGGATGAATGAATGGATGGATGGATGGATGGATGGATGATGGATGGATGGAGTTTAATTAGCGGGCCCAAGCAGCCAGACGCCAGCGCAAGACATGCGGATAGGATCAGATGGTTACCTCCGCCAAGGAGGTGAATTTTTTCGGTCGGTTAGTTATAACGTTTGTTACTTCGTCATTTTTTCTTTCGGCAAAGTAACTGAGAAAGTCTAAAACGGGTTCTAATGAAATTTGGTGCAAGGTAAGGGTTTCACCAAATGAACATTTCCTTCAATTTTGGAGGTTTTCTGTTTTCTCTCCTTGGAATGACAACCTGAAATAGATTTGATTGCAGTGCCATGTGCCGCAAGCCTGCGTATGCATCATTCGAGTCCACTACAGACTTCGCCTGCTGGCGAAAAATTCTCTAGCACAGTTCATATCACGTGATGAACTAATCCGTCTGGAATATTCATTAGGAGGTCACACGAGAGGCTTGTGGGATAGCCCTCTGCTCCCTGACATACGCCATTAAAGTAGTTGTAAGACTATTTCGCACAAAACTCATAGCTTACGCTTGTTGAGGCAATAAACAAGCGTGTATTCGATAGAATAAAATGTTTGTGTTGAAATGGAAACAAGTTTTGACATCTGAATGATTTCTGGAAAATGTGGAAAAAATAGTGTCCAGAACGAGCTCTTTTTGGCACAATGCTGTATTGCGGAGAATCAAATCTATTACGCATTCGTTGCGAACTGTGCCAGAGTCACTACTGACTCAGGTTCACAGAATGCGTATTCATTCCACACTCTGAGACCGCTAGAAGGCGCTAAAACGAACTAGACTTTGTAGCGTCAGGCCTGGCTAGCAGAACACGTTGTCTGCATTATACAGACCATGGATGACCAGTCGCCTATTGAACCGCTATAAAGCGTTAAAAACGAACGTTCACGAGTTGAGCAGAACAACGTCTGAAATTATACAGGCCCCATCGCTGGCGTACCCCAATGAACCACTAGCAGCGCAGCGTCAGGCCCGGCAAGCAGAACACACGGCCTGAATTATGCCGCGTCTAAATGTGGCTTCCTCGGCTGAGATTGGCGCTCTCGTGTGCTCACTAGTTCAGACAAGTTGCGCGTTCAAACCACCCTGGAAGAATAAATACAGCATATGCGCAACCACCAACATCGCCAAAAGGTAAATCCCGCATCCATCTACAAGAAGCTACACTAAACGCCTCCACTTCTCTACAGATAGCCTTCACTCACCAATTCTTCGGGCAAGTTTGTTTACTTGGGAATCTGGCCTTCAGCCAAATGAACGAGTCCCTTTTGGCCATTGACGCTGTGGCTAACAGGCGGAAGGCAAGACGCCAACACGGGCAGGCAGGCGCTCGTCCTTTTCCCTCTCTGAAGCGACGGCCGCCCCTTGCCGCCTCTCTGGCACACAGCAGACGATGGAAACCAATGCAGCGCAAGGAGAGGGAACTGTTCTCGCACCAAATCGGAAAAGCGATTCGAGCCAACGGGCAGACGATGGTGGGTTGGACGGCCGCCCGTCTTAATTGCAGCCTAATTGAGCTGCGACTGGCAGCGACAGATTTTCTTGCAAGCCGCCTTCACCCGGATTCCAGCAGCTTGCCACAATCACCACTTCCTGTCGCCAGCTTCCTCCTGGACAGAGCAAAAGCGCATGCGCGGGGAATGGTTCTTTTGGGCGACTCCCAGTTTATCGAATGGTCTCGCAGTGAAGGAACAAATGAAAGAATGAATGCATCATGCATGGGTGAATGACAGAACGAATAAAAGAAAGGATGATTGAACAAACGAACAAATGGGTGAATGATTAAAGAAAGAATGGACAAATACATGAACAAACAAACGAATGAATGAAATAAAGGAAGGATTATTAACAGCCTATAAGTCTCCAAAGAGTAGGTAGGCCTAATGCAAAAAGAAGTAATTAACATCAACATGTTTAATGTTTAGGAGACAGGCTCGTAAGAACCTAGTATAGGCCTAAATTCATTTGTAAAATGACTCTTTTATAAAAATTAATTGACTTGCCCTCAAAATTCATTTTATGGAATACATCAAATACAACTTTAACCGTTCATAAGTAAATGTAGGCTGGTTAATAGGGACAGGTCACTCTTGGCAAGCACCTTCCTCCAGGCAGCTTGTACAGGGCCAACTCGACTGTTATTTCGTGATTTTAGGATTACACATCAGACACATCTGTCCCTCCTGTAGTAGCCCTCATTTGAAACACTGCCTGCCTGCCTGCATGCATGCATGCATGCATGTCTGCCTGCCTGATTGCCTCTCTTTCTGTCCCTTCCTCCCTCCCTCCCTCCACCCCCCTCTCTCTCTCTCTCTCTCTCTCTCTCTCTCTCTCTCTCTCTCTCTCTCGCTCCCTCCCTTCCTCTCTCTCTCTCTCTCTTTCTCTCTCTCTCTCTCTCTCTCTCTCTCTCTCTCTCTCTCTCTCTCTTTCTTTCTTTCTTTCTCTCTCTCTCTCTCTCCCTTACTCCCCTCCCCCTACCCCCCGTGGGCTGGGGGTAAGAATAGACTCACCGCGTTTCCCTCGGCGATTCGTAAAAGGCAAACAAGGATTGGCAGTTCACAGATTGGCAGTTCACAGATTGGCAGTTCACAAATCATTTCCTCATGGGAGTCACTCTGGGTCGATCAGTTGCATTGTTTGGCAGAAATGCACGGCACGGGCACCGTGTACAATATTTCATGTCATCGAATAATTTGCACAAATTCAAAGACGTGTCTTTGATGAAACTACGTAGAAATGCGCTAAAATAAACCTTTTCTTGCCTTACCTCGGCTTTGTGACACCTGTGTAGGAAAACATCAGAGACAGTTTCGTTCAAGTTGCCGCTGGCACCACTCTTCTCGTCAAATGGGCATAACTTCTGCGATGTTTATTCTGCAGTTTTCATACTCATATCAAATTAATACAGACTGAAAAAATTGCATGTCAAAACGCCCCCCCCCCCTTAAAAACACAAAAACCTCACTCGATTTGTCATTTTTGTGGTGGCCGATCACATAGGGCCTACACATTATATCTAGTCTAAGGTCCCCACATGAAATTTCAAGTTTTCCCTTTCAACCCCTAGCAGGAGTTCGGTGTTGTAGTGGAAACTGGAATACATATTTCGGCACCGTAGCGTTGGATCGTGTGGTGTTCCTCTCTGTCTCCTGGCCATCCCCCACCCCACCCCTTCCTCGCTCTCCCGTAACACTGCCACCCCCATCACTCCCAATCCCTTTCCCACCCGTACCCACCTCTTTCAGTCTTCCACGTGCTCTCCTCACCCCCACCCCTTACAACGCCACCCCCACCCCCTCCATACATCCTCACCCCCCCCACGTTCCCCTCACTTCCAGCCTTCCGAGCCCCCATGAGCTGAGGGAGGATTTGGCGCGAAGGGCGGCAGAGATGCCACTTGCACACGCTCGTCTGACGCGGCCCCAGGCCTCCAGTAAAGCGCGCCATATTCTACCAACGCCCTCAAGTGGCGAGGAGAGAAAGCGAGCGGCGCCCGGGGGAAAAGGGAGGTAATTGGCGACACAGTTGCTGCTGACACTCGTTCGGCCTGTTGTGGAAACCCACTGGGTTGGGGTAGCGCCTGTCCTGGGGGTCGTCCCAAAAGTTGCTGAGAATAAATTGGACACTCAGCTCAATCCTCACCTCCACCGCCACCCCACCCAACCTCTCTTCCACATGACTGTTCCCTCTTCAGAAGGTGGAGGAGAGAGAGAAAAAGACGATCATTTCTCGTTTATAAAATACTCCTGCTTTTCACATCGGTCTGTTGACATGAACATGAAATTCATCCATAACATCCTCGTCATGCTAACCAAGTGCTCACGCACTCACCGGACAGTGTTTCTGTCTCAGACAATCAGGAGTCCTCTGGACAGACAAGTACTATAATCCATTGTAGAAAAAGCTGTTTATGACCCCAACAGTTCCTGACACAACAACATTAACAGTTACGATGAAAAATAGAATGATGAGGACGACGACGACGACAATGATGATGATGATGATGATGATGATGATGATGATGATGATGGAGTTTGACGGCTTCTCCACCTCTGTGCGCTATGTGAGGCGAACGACTACGAAATTGTTAGAGCTGGTTAGCGTGAGAGCAAGTGGAAATAAAATGGATTTCCCTAGTTATTGGCCTTGTAACATTCGCACAGGGAGACAGCTCTCTGTTCTTGCCGCAACCTACAGGAGGGTATTGTTATCTGCAATCATCTGGGATCATCGAATTACAGTTCAGTTACCCTCCATTTAGGCTGGCCCGTCTCGACTTTGCCTGTTTGTTTGCTTGTTAGTTTGTTTTTGTTTGTTTGCTTGTTTGTTTGCCTGTTTGTTTGCTTGTTTGTTTTTTTTGTTTTTCAATTGCGTAACAAGTCGCTATATAAAGCCACGTCTTTATTTTCACTCTTCTCTTTGTGAAAAGTCACAACGTAAAATGTGCCTTCACTTTTCCATTTTTTATATTAAAAAAATAGCTTTCGCTTACAAGCCGATGAAAAGTTATGTTGCACAGCACAAGAGAATCTGCGACGGCAGAGGTCATGGCTGAAATGAAAACAGGGGGGGGGGGGGGGGGGGGGGGGGGGGATTTACGCGTTATGCATTGGAGATAATTTCATCTCACTTGAACGAAAATATAGCACATCCTTTCTGCGAGATAGCATGCTTGCGCCAGTATATG
The DNA here is from genome assembly GCA_034096865.1 of Theodoxus fluviatilis. NCBI lineage: Eukaryota > Metazoa > Mollusca > Gastropoda > Cycloneritida > Neritidae > Theodoxus > Theodoxus fluviatilis. Next base: position 75,521 of record JAWQFJ010000071.1, read on the forward strand.
AATAATACATTGCAAAAGTTTGCAGAGAGATAACATGAGAAAAGGATAATAAGCTTTTGTATGCATTGCAAGGCCATTGTTCATGAATATCACCAGCGATGTTTAGAAAATGAACAATTCTGGTATCGATTTTCCAAGTTATTCACATTGCGTCGGGAATATAGCGGTTTGTTTATTCTTACTCTCAACCCACAATATGTAGAATTGAAATCCACAAAGGCATCACTGGGGGGTGGGGATGGGATTGGGGGTGGGAATGGGGATGGGGGTGGGGGTGGGAATGGGGATGGGATGGGGGTGGGGGTGGGAATGGGGGTGGGAATGGGGGTGGGAATGGGGGTGGGAATGGGGATGGGAGTGGGGGTGGGGGTGGGAATGGGGATGGGGGTTGGGGTGGGAATGGGGATGGGAGTGGGGGTGGGGGTGGGGGTGGGAATGGGGGTGGGAATGGGGATGGGGGTTGGGGTGGGAATGAGGATGGGAGTGGGGGTGGGGGTGGGAATGGGGGTGGGGGTGTTCTTCAGAAACGATGTCTACATAATCAAAGAGAGGACTTCTTGGTACTACTGATGAAGCGGCACCGTCTCTGATTTCCACTTGTTGTAGGACAATGCAGACAAGACAGCTTGCCTTCTTTCAATGGCTTGAAGTTTCTCGAATACTGACTGAGAGAAGTTTTACGGCCTGTCAGCCTTTGTAGGTTATGCAAGGCCACTGATCACGAAAATCACCGAGCTTGTCACGCCTCCATTTCCCAGTCATCGCGTGTTACCAATCACGCAGGGAGATGCTGTGATTGTATTCTGACCACCATCCCACAGGGAGGAGCACCTCGACACAACACGAATCCATTCTTTTTTCTCTTTTTTCCCCCAGCTTACATAAATTGTATCTTCTGCAAATACTTCATTAAATTAATACAGTCACAATTCAATCCACAAATATCTTCAGCTGTCCAACTTTTTAATTGTGTGCATGGTTTCACAGGCTTGGGTGACCAACCATTATCATCTTCAGAATGTTATTCCTAGATCAGTAAAGTCTTCAGGATAATGCCACAGTCTGACGTTAAATTTGCAATGGTGCAAGACTCATTCTCCATACAGTCACAATTACCACAGCTGATTCAGATTAGTTCAGGCGTTCTGTGAGACAAACGATCTAAGAGACAATTACACCTTTAAACACTCATTCTGGACCAGGCGGTTGTCCTGCAGATCAATCATGGTCACATTATAGTCAATGAAACAAATTGGAAAACTTCACGCCCGTGAACTGATCAGATTTGAGGAAAAATGACAAACTTGAAACTTTTCACAAATCAATATTCAGTTTGAAAAATACACAAACATGCATGTCAGTAATGGGAGACCACTCTAGCGGAGCACTCTGAAGATATAATGAGATCTTCCAAGAAAAAAAAAACCCGCCAAGAATCGCGATTCACAATGCTTCATTGTCCAAAATATCGAAATTTTCTTTGAGAGAATGGAACCTGGATTTATTAAAACAAAAGTTACATGATTGTGTTTGTAGAAGGGGGTAGGAAAGGAATACAATTACATACGACAGTTTAGTGAGTACATCAAAGTTGGGGTGATAAAAAAAATCACACACATGAACAAATACCGATGTATCTGTAGATGTTATGTTTATAACAAAAATAAGCAGGAGCCTGCCTTTCAGAGAAATACTACCACTCTCTCACCTCCCTCCCAGCCATCTCAGTCTTCTGTCCAGTGTCCAAATCTCGTCCCATCTCGCCCTCTGAGAATCAGGATTCACAGAACATTGCTCACGCAGGAGTCGTGCAGAGTGTGACACGAAGACTTGCTATATCGTGCAGTCATGCTTTTGATGAATACAAATGTCGACCCTAGTGTGCCACGTTGAATATGACCCATTATTGGAGTGGAGAATCTGTTAGACTAAATCTCAAATATCTTTTCATCGAATGTTGAATGGTAATGGCATCTGTGTGTATGTCGTCTCCGCAGCTTTAGTTTGTCTGTTCGCCACTCCGTCCGTCCGTCCGTCTGTCTGTCTGTCTGTCTGTCTGTCTGTCTGTCTGTCTGTCTGTCTGTCTGTCTGTCTGGTCTGTCTGTCTGTCTGTCTGTCTGGTCTGCCTGTCTGTCTGTCTGTCTGTCTATCTGGTCCTGCCAGGCCCTGTCTAATCCTGCCAGGTCCTGTCTGGTCCCGTCTGGTCTTGTCTGGTCTTGTCTGGTCTTGTCTGGTCCTGTCTTGTCGGTCTGGTCTGTCTGTCTGTCTGTCTGTCTGGTCTGCCTGTCTGTCTGTCTGTCTGTCTGTCTGTCTATCTGGTCCTGCCAGGCCCTGTCTAATCCTGCCAGGTCCTGTCTGGTCCCGTCTGGTCTTGTCTGGTCTTGTCTGGTCTTGTCTGGTCCTGTCTTGTCGGTCTGGTCTGTCTGTCTGTCTGTCTGTCTGGTCTGCCTGTCTGTCTGTCTGTCTGTCTATCTGGTCCTGCCAGGCTCTGTCTAATCCTGCCAGGTCCTGTCTGGTCCCGTCTGGTCTTGTCTGGTCTTGTCTGGTCTTGCCTGGTCCTGTCTTGTCGGTCTGGTCTGTCTGTCTGTCTGTCTGTCTGGTCTGTCTGTCTGTCTGTCTGGTCTGTCTGTCCTGTCTGTCCTGTCTGTCCTGTCTGTCCTGTCTGTCCTGTCTGCCTGTCTGCCTGTCTGTCTGTCTGTCTGTCTGTCTGTCTGTCTGTCTGTCTGTCGGTCTGTCGGTCTGTCTGTCTGTCTCTTTATTACAAAGTATGTGTGCGTGCGAGCGCGCACGCGCGTGTCTACCTACGCAAGCGCGCACATGTGTATGTATGTGTATGTGTGTGTGTGTGTGTGTGTGAGTGTGTGTGTGTCTGTCTGTCTGTTTGTCTGTCTCTTTTTTGTGTGCATGTGGTGGAGTTTGGGGGGGGGGGGTTTGGTTTGTTTTTTGCTCCGTCGATTTTTGTCTATTCTATCTTTGTGGAGAGTGCGTAGAGATAGAGGAGTGGGTGTGGAGTGGGTGTGGAGTGAGTGTGGAGTGAAGCGCTGTGCCAATACTGGCGTGCCATCTATGGGTATCGATCTGGTGCGATTTGCGTTTTTTATTTTCATCCTTCACAACCTACGATATACCAAAATAATGTTATTAGAGAGAGAGAGAGAGAGAGAGAGAGAGAGAGAGAGAGAGAGAGAGAGAGAGGGGAGGGGGGACGGACGGACGGACGGACGGACGGACGGACGGGCAGACAGGCAGGCAGACACACAGACAGACACAGACACAAACAGAGAAAGAGGGAGACAGACAGACACAAACAGAGACACATTGAGATTTACACTGACCCTTAAAAACCCGTGGAGTTTTGCTTCGGATATATTTTATTCGCACCCCGAAATTAAAGTGAAAATAGAAAGAAAAAACCACATGGTACTATAATATTTTTCTTTACAAATCCATTTTGTTGCCCGATCAGCTTTGATAGAAGCAAACTGAAAGTAAAGTGTGACGGAGAAAAATTTACATTAAAAATAAAAGGAGTCGACAAATTGGTGTTTTTTCTTTCAACAAATTTATCATTAAAAAGATTACTTTCGGTTTTCATTAATACTGAAACCTCTACAACATTTGCATTTATGAGTGTGCTGAAGAAAATACTGTATCTACAGGAAACTTATCTGTGTTTTAACACGGATGTCACTTTGCTGTGCCGTTCTGGAGACTGCACGGGCGTTTCGTTTGAGTCGACTTGCAAACGCATGCACCATATAATTATGCCTTAAACACATTTTTTCGTATCGCACACTCCAACTCGCAAAACTTTTTAATCCGTCCAATCTTACAACTGATCACTCTTTATTTCGCTGTACCCTTCATCTGTGCCGGAGCAAAGCTTTTAAGTCGGATATATGTCAGTTGTTGTTTCTTATAATCAAAGGGCCTGTTTTGACTATGTCGTTGTAGTGTTTTCCGTTTAAATGCTCACCTTTTTAATTGCCGGGAATACGCGCATAAATGATTTAGTTTGCGGAAGAAGATGTGTTTCTCCTTCATTCGTTTTGCAAAGGAGTTGAGTTCTACTCCATCTTTTGGTTCGTTTTCAGTCCGCGTACCGTGCTCACCATTCTACCGAAACAGCTCTGCTTAGTGTTCTAAACGACATCCTTGTCGCATCTGATGATTCCAAAGTTTCCCTTCTCACGTTGTTAGATTTGAGTGCTGCATTTGACACAATAGATTATGGACTTCTTCTCTCCCGTCTAAGACATGTTTTTGGCATTGACAACACAGCACTCTCCTTCCTGAAATCATATATCTCAGAACGTAGGCAGACTGTTTTGATCCAGGGTATTGCTTCCGATCCTGCCTCGCTAAATTACGGAGTCCCACAGGGTTCTGGGTCCTCTGCTGTTTCTACTGTACACCCAACCACTTTCCAACGTAATTGACAGCCATTCATTCTCTCACAGTGAATTTGCTGATGACACGCAACTCTACAACTCCACTCATCCCAGTCAAATCCAATCTCTTTTCTCTGCAAGTGAACTTTGTATTTCTGATGTGAAACAGTGGATGACCCAGAACAAACTCAAACTTAATGATTCAAAGACCGAAGTTTCTGGTTGGCGGTGGGGTTAGGGTCTAGTTATTTTTAGTAGGGTATTAGAAGAGGCAGTAGTTAGATGTAGGGTAGAGGGGGTAAAGACAGAGAGTAGAAGTGCGATAGAGGGGTGCGAATTCGATAGAAGAGTGGCGAATTCCGAATCCCAGGCCCACTTGAAACTTTTAACATAGGTTCAGGGTACAGTGTGGAAGGAAAACTCCTCAAATGTTCTCCCCGTTTAGAAACTTTACGAAGTCATGTTCGGATGATGATCTTTTTACTATTTATGAGAAGTTCATTAGGTTTGGTGCGCGTGAAACAAAGGGTTTTTGTGCCAGTTTTTGTTTGGTTAGCTTCTTTTAATACGAGTTAAGGAAAAAGAATTTTCAAATTACATTAGCACTATTTCTCCGTTTATCTTTTCACAACAGGAAGGGCCACTCTTGAGGAAACCCTTGTCCGCTACATCCTTGTTCTGTGCCGTCGATGTTACGGAAATTCTCTCTCTTTTGCCGACTATTGCCTGCACCACTCCTGCTGCCAGCCTAAAAAACAAAACTTTTTGCAAAAAAAAAAAAAAAGTCCACAAAAACACTTTGTGCCTAACTAGAAGATTTAGTTTTTAGATTTTCTTCCCAAAACAAGGAGATGGAGGAAAGGGGTAACTCCCACAGCCAAAATATAACTCCTTCGTGCACCTCTGCATTGGCTTCCCCCCGTTTCGCTCAAAAATAAAAAACAAAAACTCCACCCCCCCCCAAAAACCACCCCACCCTCAGCCAAGAGGTTTTTTTTTTCCGCTTTTTTCCGTCAGAGGATATGGATAGAGTAAATAGTACCTCTTCAGGAGGAGGATAATTTAGAGTATATAATTTCGCTCTAGAGGAGAGGATTAAGAGATTACATAATGTAGCTCACTATGTCGTGTTGTTTACAACCTTCTTCCAATCAAACTGCACCCACCCAACCACATGCACCCACACTGCACTCAAAAGAAATTCTCACTGTCTACACCCCCCTCGCTAGAAGAAGAATTAGAAAGTAACCCGTTCAAGCTGTCCGTCTGCAGACACCCACCAAAACGTGTAAATGTCATCCCCACCACCCCCCCGCCCCGCCATCCTCTCGTTCTTCACAAGGCGCCGTTTCGTCTGCTCTAGTACCCCAACCGTCCCCCGCAAAAAAAAAAAACAAAAAAAGAAAACATAAGAAAAAGTCAAAGTAGGACAGCGCGCTTTGTTTCCTACACGGCCCCTGTAATTGTGTTTGTTTTGTAACTTTTCGTGTTGTAACGTGGAATTGATGGTTGGAATAGCCTTCTTACCTTTCCCTGTTACCGTCACCTCTCTGATTCCCATAATGTCCCCCCAGCTCCAAAACCTCCCTCGGAAGATAACACACCTGTTCCGGGTCAGTCTTTCCTGACGAAGCAGGTGATATGTGTTGCTTCACACGGCCGCCTCACGCCTCTTTTATGTTGTCGTGGTTTTGTTTCTATGCCTGCTGCTATCTGTTAATTAATTTATATTGTATTTAATTTTTTCTCTTTATTTCAACTGGCTACAGTGTGCGAGTGTTAGAATGCTTTGTATGAGTGTGAAAAAAAATGTAAACGCCATGACCTTGCCTATTAGGGAAGGTATGTGCGTACAAATAGTCTGTATTATTATTATTATTATTTAGTAAATCAATGCACGCATATGCGTGTGCATGCACACATGCACTGCTGCTGTGTCTTACTGCCGCTGTGCTGTGCTTATGTGGCCAAAGCTCCATCCTCCAAGAGAGAGGTCCATTATGAGAGCAGAATCCACACGCCGGGAAAGGAAGGAAGAGAAAGAAGAAGAAGAAAAGAAAAACAAGAAGACTGGGTTGGGCGTGCTGT
>JAWQFJ010000072.1:0-47500 GCA_034096865.1 Theodoxus fluviatilis
TGTACATAAACCAACTTTCTTTCACTGGAAATGCTTGATCATTTTAATAGTGGAATCCCTGAGGGTTCATAAGGCAGGGAGATGGGACAACATGTAGCTTGTTGATTACCTTTTCCCCTTTTTTCTGCACAATAGAAAAATAAGTTTGGCATAGGCTGAAAAAGATTGGGTCAGTGGAGTTACCATAACCACAACTTCATTTGCCTTTTTTTTGCCTGAGAAATTGTTGTCTTTTGCAGGAAGGACAGCAGAATCGTTACACAGATTTCTGCAAAGGTGGCGAATGTGAAATACCCCCAGATCGTCATAGCCTACTACGAGAGCATCAGCGTTTGGGGCACGTACAAGGAAACCGACACCGTTCTTTGAGAGAAGAACACCTTCCCTTTGCCTGAACAGTGGCTACTGTTTATTCATGGTGTGTGTGGGCGGATGGGTGGCTACCGAGTGTCATTTATGCAGCACCGTAGGAAGACAGATTGTCTTCTTAATGGACATTGTAGTTGTTCTATGATGAAGGGTTGTAGGTGTTGGAATTGTTGTAGCTGTTGCTGTTGCTGCCTTTTTTTCTGTAAGGAATGAAAAGGGTCATTCAAGGAATGAGACTTCTGAGGATCTAAGTTTGGTGGTACAAGAAACATTGTGTCTCTCTTTTGTGTCAGGTACAACATTCCCTTAATCATGTGGAAATGTTTGATTCTTAACATGTACACCCAACTACATGGATAAATTCAGGATCTGTTCATGTTATGATAATGATGTGTTGAAATCCTCTTTTATTCTTATTGATACAATACATTCATTTTCATCTGCACTGATCATCTCATGCCATATTTAGATCGTGGTTATCAGTTTTTGTTCTCTTATGAGTGCAACCATATTATGCGAGTAGAGAAAGATCTGTGTTGCTTCATCAGACAGGAAGCCATGTACTGTTGTAGCAGAAATGTTCAGTAGACAGAGAGACCACTGGTAACCCTGCAACCATTCAACAGGCTTTATGTCATTAAGATGAGTCAGATGGTGTTCATGTCTCTCGACTAACAAGACAGCCTATCAGTTCCCAAACTATCATTTAATTGAAGATTAAACTTGTTTGCATTTATTGTATGATTTCTTCCATGGAGTGTTACTCTATGTATTTCCCACTGTTAAAAAGTCAACATGTTTCAATTGTTTGAAAAGTAACAAATAAAGCAATCTTGTAAAAATCCACATGTAATTGTGTTTTCTTTTGATATTGATAAATTTTCACAAACAGTGCCATGTAGATGGAAAAACAAGTTCATATATTAATGTGTAGTTGACAGGAGTCACAAGACCCATGTTTATGCTTGCCTGCTATGCAGGGAACAGCAATGTGGGGATTACAGTGAAGTCTTGACTGATGTCCCTGGGAAGGCCACACCAGAACTGTGTCTGCTCATGGTCTGGGGCAAAAGCCACCATACAAAAGAACACAGTGGATACAATAGAAGCAGTTGGACTAATGAGCTGAAGGCCATCACTCACTATCTCCCTTGCAATTCGTAAGAGGCGAAGAACTAGGAACACCATGACTTGATTTGCGTTTACTCTAAACTGTTCTAGTGATTTTCGTGCTCAATGGCCTTACATAGCCTACAAAGGCTGATAGGCCATAAAACTCCATCCATCCATCACTCACAACCCTCCTACCTTCTATTTTCTCAAGAATCTCATTCAACCTAGATGCCAATGCTGATACCACTGTTCGAGACAAATGTGGTCTCTCAAAGACATTCAGCACTGAGCTATTACAGAACCGGTTTGGAACATCCTATGAGTTTTGGATTATGAAAACTTTGAAGTACATCCAGTAAGTAGGGAAGAAGAATACAATATAACGCTGAAAACTTACTGACCTGCTACAGAAGAATTAAAAGTCAAGTTAGGGGAGAGAATAAAAGGAACCCCGATATTCTTTACTGACAATAGCTATTGTATATGGGCTAGTGAGGGTGGATGCTACACAGTTTCAACAAGAATAGGTAACAGGCTGCGGATGCACGTTTCAGAAAGATACTGAAGAAGTTTGTTATACTTGCTTGCCCCCTGTGAGTAGGGGTCAGAATAGATCCACCGCGTGTCTCCCTACACAATTCGTAAGAGGCGAATGGCTAGGGACATCGTGACTTGATTTGCACTTTTTCTATTCTTGAGATTTTCCTGCTTCATGGTCTTCATCATTGAGGTCCTTCGCTCTGTGAAGATGGCATCTCATGTGTGTCCTCAGGCCAAACTCCAATGCACAGGGACATCCGCACAAGGGGTAGACTGCTGCAGTGGGAGTAGGGTCATCCGTTTTGTCTTTTCTGGCCTGGAGCTACCTGTCAAGGTTGGCCAGGCGCTCTGCTTTGGAGGTCTTGGTACCTTTGTAGGCTAGCTGTCGCCAAACACTGCGGTCAGCAGTCAGGGCCTCCCACCCGATCATAGGGATGTTGCAGGACCGCAGTGTATTTTTGAGTGTGTCTTTGTAGAGTCTGGTTGGACCGCCTTGGTGACGTGTGCCGCTAGTCAGCTCACCACAGAAAATCTGTTTCAGCAGGCAGCTATCGTTCAGTCGCATGACGTGGCCAGTCCACCTCAGCTGGGTCTTACATAGCCTACAAAGGCTGTTAGGCCATAAAACTCCATCTATCTATCTATCTATCTATCCTTGTCCTGCTTGGAGCATAAAAGTTATAGTTTCACAAATGGTGTGAATGCTGCAGATACATTGTAAAGAAAGGAGAAAGGGACGTAATTACTTCCATATTCAATTTGCTGATTAAATCAGAAATGTATTAAATAACTTGTAGAGAATGAATAATTCCCCAGGTAAAAACATCACTTGCAAAGATTTTGGGATTTCATAGCTTTCACACAGATTCTGAGGATGGTAATTCACCTATAAACAGTTTGAACATTCAAAGCCTTTCGATTAGTCTTTTCCACGCAATATATTGTTATAAAGTCAAGAGCATCCATGAGCCAGCCGTTTTGGTACCTGTGAAGTGTTTTATTGACGCATAAGTTACAATTTTTAGTTCAGAATATTCTGAAGTACACAAACATTAATTAATACATAACTGCATTAAAACACCGGCTTTATCAGGCATGGCTGCAAACGGCATCCACAAAAAGATGTTATTCTGCATTCATTCAGATCCTTTAAGATCTGCAATTTTCAGTTAAGTTTCTTAACCTCAAGTATTCTATGTATCATGGATGTATGTATTTTCTATGTATCATGACTTTTTCATTTGCTATAATTAGGAACAAAACTTTATGGTAGGTAATCTATGCTCATGGTTTGTGGCATTGATATTTCCTGAGATAAGATTTCTTTGTAGACTGATTTCCATATCTATAAGAGAAACAGTAGTTTGCTGCACAGCCATGCCTGGTAAGACAAACATTACATTTTCATATAATAATCACAATACTGCTGTGTATTCCCCTCCTCCTTACATACCTGAGTTAGCCAAGGCCAGCAGAGCTTTTGGCAGGTTGTATAAGAGAGTGTGGAGCAAAAAAGAAAACCTCATTGGAAAAACCCCCATATCAATTCAATTAGAAGTCAAATTGAACAACAAATCATCGAGCATGTACATTGAAAACTATCACATGTCAACTTGTGAGAAAACGTCATTTCAACAGCACCTAAACTTGCCTTTAAAGCTCGGGCACATAACACATGCAAAATGTTCACGTGGTATTGAACCCCTCTCCCCTCCCTCAAAAACACAGAATGTGCCAGTTATCACTTGCAGACTGAGCTGCAAATAGAAGCATCTCATTGTCGGCCTCTGATAAAGTCCCAGAACATTTAACGTGAATTATGATAACTTATATAGCATTTGATGAATGAATTCAATTTATGCTCCCCTATGTAAACATTCCTGCTAGCTTAGTTGGCCTGCTATGCAATATGTATTCTGATGTGAAGAGTTTTTCTACAACCTCTGGGCATTTGCAGCTTCAAATTCTTTCAGGACTTTCATTCTCATCCCAGCAGCAGCAGAAGGGGGGAAGGCTGTTGGTGGCAAACCCCTGGCTAAAGCCATAGCATTCTGGGGACAAAGAGAAGATGAAGATTTGAACAGGATCTTTCTTCTTCATGGTCACTGATGATGATGATGATTGATGATGATGGTGGTGGTGATGATAATAATGATGGTGATGATGATAATGATGATAGTGATGGTGATGATGGTGATTGTGATGATGATGCTGATGATGTTGCTGCTGCTGCTGATGAAAAATAACATATCGCTGATCAACGAAACTGTCATGGATAAAGATGAAAGCATCCTCATCCTCATTTATTCTGGATACAGTTTATTTTGTGTTTGTGATATAACTAATGATAGTTTTCAATGATCGGGTAAACTTTAACTGTCAAACTTTATCAAAGATCCATTGCTGTAGCTGAATTTTGACAGGGGTGGGGTGGGAGGTTGGGGGGGGGGGGGATTTGGGAGATGTTGTTTATGTCTCCCATTCGGACAGGTCAGAGGTCATGATAAAGACCATTATACTGAGGACCATACATTATGTAAGAGGACAAGAGAAGGAAGAAAGCATGAAGGAGTAATGATTGCATTCGCTATGTACCAGCATGAGGAAGGCACCACAAGAACTGGTATCCGGCTGCTCAGTGCTGACAGTGCAGATCTCATTCCACTTCCCATGCAGGTCTGTTGTTTTTGCAGCTCGACGAGCCATGAACGTCCTTCAAGAGAGAGGTAGAAAGACTGGGGTTTTGTACAGCGACTGATCACTCATGTTTTGGGCTCAAACTGCTTTCCACTTTGCACTTTTATTTTTTACTCTTCATTTAAAAACTTGACTCTTGCACTCATAGTGTACTCAAATGGCTTTGAAGTAGATTCATCATTTTTGTCACATGGTTGACCAATTCTTTACATTTACACATCAGAAGGTACTTTCTGCGATGCTGAGTTTAATTCCGGGAAACAAACAGCTGTATGGCCAAACAGAATAACATACTTTCAGTACTTTGACTCTGCTTGCTGCTTAGATAATAGCTGGGATGATCATCTTTTTGAGTAGTATAGTGTAGAATTACCACATAACCACACACTAATCTAAATGGACTATCATCCATTTCCTGGGGAATTTTTCTCCCTGTGAAATTGAAACCAAGCATCAGTAGAGAGGGTTCATCATGAGAGGCGAAAAATTGAGGAAGCAGATGCACCCCAGCCCATGGCAAATTTAATTAATCAAAGATGTTTACTCACTTGAAGTAGGCTATGTACGCAGCGGAGGTGGTGCGATTTTGGGAGTCCAAAACTCCCATTTCCCGTGCAGGGATGTTGGCCCACAACAGGATCCAGTGGCTTAGGTTCTTGTGGACAGGAACTAAAATCCACTGCTTCTGTGCCAGGTTCACCTGGAGGAAAATGCTCTCTATGAGTAAATGTCTGCAAAGTTATGTACAGAAAAAGAAAACTTTGAAAATTCTTATCTGAAGCCACACATCCAATGTTCTTAGCTTCATTCTTCTGCTCATTAATCAGTTGCTGGGAGGGATATACATATAAACAGATATATGAAAGCCTTGGAGAGGTTCTGTCTGCATAATTTTATATTTAAGTGTGGGTTGATTAATTATGACTGCTCTCACAAATAATCAAGAGTTGCTGTATACCCTTTTTCTCATCATCTTTCACAACCATGCACAGAGAAACATTGCACACTCCTCATATATGTTTGTGAAGCTGTGCAGGATTCGAAAAATATTATGATTTTACACAAATACATACCACTAAAGTGTAACACATTTTACACATTCTCTGAGTTATCGACGTTGAGTATAACTCAACATCAGCATCGTGCAAGTCAAAATCACAGACACACCTTAGTGTGCAGGCAGCGGAAGTCACCCTTTTCCCACTGGGTGGCAACAAATGTGTCCAGGACATGAACTTCTGGGAATGCCTTCTGTAACAGCCTGAGGAAGGCGTTGATCACCTGAAAAGAAAAGGATTAGGATGCTGACTAAATGTGTAAGACAGGGCTGGAGGAGGAGAGAGGATAAATGGGAGGAGGGAGGAGAAGGAGGGAGAACGGAGGAGGAGGGCGAAGGAGGAGGAGGGGGGGGGGGGGGGGGGAGGGGAGGAGGGAGAACAGAGGAGGAGGGCGAAGGAGGAGGTGGGGGGGGGGGGGGGAGGACGAGGAGGGAGAGAATTACATCAGTTTACCTGGTCGTTAATCCAGTTGCCTTCCTTCAGACTGTCAAGGTCATTCATCTTGAGGGTGAGCCCACATACTTTCAAGGAAGAGATGTAGGAGGATGACATGTGGCTTTCCCTGTCACTGTCACTAATGTCTGTATGAAGAGAGAAAGAAAAATGCAGCATATCAATAATAGTTTCTAGGGACATCATTTCATAGGAACATCTTGCTCAGAATAAAAGGCACTTGTCAAGAAGCCTCGCTATGCCATTGTCTTACCATCAACAACATGAGGTAGTAGAAATGCTTCAGAAATGTTACTTACTACTGTAGGTCACATCAACTTACTCCAACTCACTCCACTTGTCACTTTGAGTATACCAGTGTATGCATTTGTGTGTGTGTGTGTGTGTGTGTGAGAGAGAGAGAGAGAGAGAGAGAGAGAGAGAGAGAGAGAGAGAGAGAGAGAGGAGAGAGAGAGGAGAGAGGGAGGGAGGGAGGGAGGAGAGAGAGAGAGAGAGAGAGAGAGAGAGAGAGAGAGAGAGAGAGAGGGAGGGAGGGAGGGAGGGAGAGATGAAAAGATAAATAAATTGATAGACAGGACAGAAAGACAGAGGACAGAAAGACAGACAGATAAACACACAGAAAGACAGACACACAGACAGACAGACAGACAGACAGACAGACAGACAGACAGACAGACAGACAGACCAGACAGACAGACAGACCAGACAGACCAGACACAGACAGGACAGAAAGACAGAGGACAGAAAGACAGACAGATAAACACACAGAAAGACTGACACACAGACAGACAGACAGACATAGACAGACTAAGAGATGAACAGAGGGACAAACAGAGGGACAGAAGGACAAACAGACAGACTTACAGATGGCCAGACAGGAAGGCAAATGGACAGACAGACAGATGAATAGAGAGATTATTGATTTAAAAAATGAATGAATGGATGAATGAATTATTGAAATGAATTAACCTGTCATGAATATGTAACCAAGAGGAAATCCTTCCCTACTGAATTATTTGCTCTCAGTATTATCGACCTCTTGCCATGTAACTTGTTCTCTCTCTCTCTCTCTCTCTCTCTCTCTCTCTCTCTCTCTCTCTCTCTCTCTCTCTCTTTCCCACACCTCCGCTCTCTCCCTCCCCTCATCTCCCGCTGTGGCCACTCATCTCTCCTCTGGCGGCACTGGGCTGGACACTTCCTGACATGTTTGTCTCCAAGAGGTCAGCTGTACGAGCGGCCAGATTCTCAGCCACCCACGCCGAGAGAACTTCTGTCCTTTGTAAGTCCTACGGAAGTGAACCCTTCCGGTTCCCTCTTTGTATCTATTCTTGTCAACCCCAATAAATAGAGGCGGCAGTGCATGCTAAGACAGACCCGCTAACAGACCCCATCCCATCTGGGGGAGAGACCACTGCCACCACGGTCTTGGGTTGGTCCAGGCCATTATCACCAGGCCTCTGACCAGCCAGGAGCTCCTGTACCCATGGGTGAATAAAGTTGTGGAAAGCAAGTACGATTTGTCTCATACCTGTGCCCTGCTACCATCATGCCTTATACACTCCATAACTTATTTTAACATATGGTAATTACGATGGATGAGACACAGCGACAGACAGACAGAACGACGCGCAGACAGGCGGCAGGCTGCCAGCAGGCTGGCTGGCAGGCATGCAGGCTGGCAGGGAGACAGACTGATTGATTGTTGGAATCAAACATAATAAGCAATTAATGATAGACAAATGAATGAATTAATAAATATACACAAAAGACGAAAGAAAGAATGAGAGAAAGAAAGACAGAAAGAAAGAAATAAAGAAGAATTCACATTATTCCCACTGGAGCTTTTCCATAACAAAATGATTAATTGTGTGTTAAAAAAAATGGTGACCATTCCCTTTTGACATTCCTATATAATATTAAAAAATAGTGGTGATCTCCTGTGCAGAGAAGAGAGAGAGAGAGAGAGAAGAGAGAGAAGGAGAGATAGAGAGGAGGAGAGAGTGACGATTGAGAGAGAGAGAGAGAAAAGACACAGCGATGAATAGAGAGAGAGACATGCAGACAGTACCAGACACATAGAGATAAGAGAGAGAGATAGGAGAGAAGAGAGCAGAGAGAGAGAGAGAGCAAGAGAGACGACGAGACAGAGAGTACAGAGAGACAGATACCAGACTAGAGAGAGACCAGAAGGACAGAGAGGAGAGAGGACAGAGAATGTAGTGATATGGACCACCCGAGAGAAAAAGACAGAGAGAGAGACACAGCAAGAGAGAGGATAAGAGAGTAGTAGATAGAAGACGATGGCAGATGGACAGACAGATGAACAGACTGAATGGACAGATGGAAGGTGGTACATATGGACAGACATATGTGACATACATGACGGACGACAGAAGAGACATATGGACAGATGTGATGGACAGAGAGACGTACAGACAGGGCGAGTAAGAGGAGACTGTGAGTGTTTGAGAGAGAGGGGGAAAACAAACGTCCTTGAGTACATGGATACTGCATTTGAAAGATATGGAAATTTATCATATTGCATTGAATGGGGCATTCAAATAATAGTCACTTTTTAGCATCAAAATACTTTAAAATAAGCAATTTGGAGACAATTACTTCATGCAAATCTATTCTAATACACACAAATATTCAGTCTCACAAACAAGGACATAAAGCAGATTTGCACACGCCTGGACCCAGGGACCCAAGATTACAAAGAAAGGTTAAAACTGCAAAGGAAGAGGAAGATGACATTAGTTTCCAAAGCAAAAGTTTTGAGATGTTAGGCTGACTTGAAGACATTCAACTGTTAAGGATCATTGCAAAAACATATTTGTTTGCAGATAAGCAGCAAGACACAACAATTGTTTTAGATCACATGTGTCGCGTGGACGCGACAGGTGTGGTGATTAGAGGAATAATGAGGGGGTGATAAATTGAGGAGACACCGCGTTCCGCTCAAAAACCAAGGTTAGGGTCAGAGTTCACTATAGAGTAGGCGGAAAGTTCTCAGCAAGGGTACAGGCTGAGACGTGACTATTTTGTTGGGGGGTTACTGATTTGTCCAGCACGGGCTGAGACGTGATTACTTTGTCAGGGGATTACCGATTGACCCGGCACGGGCTGAGGGTCAATGAGAATTTAAGCTCCCTGATTGGTGCGCACTACCGCGCGAGGGAGGTTTCTCGTTTTGGGGGATGCTAAAACGAGGTTCAATTATTCATCGTGTTGGATGAGAGGAAGACGTGCGAGCTTGGTGCTCCGCGTGTCAAAAAAAACCACTGGAGTGGGTTTTTTGGGTGCGAATGTCAAAATTCGCAAGTCTTGCCTCGGGGGCTTGGCCAGCCTGCCAGGAAGATTCCGAGAATTAGTCTTGAACCGGACATGAGGATTTTGTCGACGTGTTTTCACAGCCTTCGTGGGGTAAGACCGAATTCTTGCTTCTTTCGTTTGCCATGTGGAAAATGACCGTTTGGGATGACGGCGGGAAAGAATTCAATTATCGGGACGGAAATGAATAAGCTAAAAAAAATAAGGGACTCGTTTTCTTTGGTAGAAATGGTCAAACTCCTTTCAGGTGTAAGTTGTAAATTCGTGCAATTTCGTTTAACGTCGGGATGTTTTAAACGAAGCGTTCTCGTGGGGAGGGAAGCGAAGAGAGGGTTTCTCTGTGCACGTGGGTCGAGGGCAGTCGCCCTGTTTCTAGTAATTCTTTGAAAGAGTTCATGGGAGGAAGAAAATAGTAGCTTATTAGTCTAGGCCGTTGTGTTACAGGCTTTTTAGGGTAGCTGAGTCTTGTGGATGACTGCCGCTATGACGTGGATGGTGACGGATGGTGGATCGGAGCTCTACTGTCCTCGCCGAGTTTCTGAGGGTCCTACTTCTAGCGCCGGGTGGAACGCTGGCGCGGGTCGACATGCTGTTTCTTCAAGTGCACTGGGGTGTGCTGTTTTCCTCAACGTTGGTGTCCCAAGTTGCAAGTACTTCTCGTGTAGTAAGCCTAGTCTAGCTCAGGGAGTGGACAGTGAAATCCCAGGGGGAAATTTGTGTGTTTCAGACTTACTACAGACCTCGTCTTTCTCCTAACTGTAGGTGCAGCGGAAGATAGCGAGGGGGCACGGAGACAATCTGTGTAACAGGTATCGCTCAGGGGAGCGCTTTCCTTTCACTTTCGCAAGTGGTGAAGAAAGAGAGATGGGGACTGTAATCTCTCCCTACACTGGGGACGTGTGGGTAGTCTAACTCTACAGGACAGGGAGTGGGACACTTCTAAAGAGTGGACTGGAATTCTGGGGGAAAGAATTCAACTCGGACTGGAAGCCCGAGAAGGGGAGCAAGGGGGTTTGGACTTATGTACTCTCATACCTGTGAGGTGGTGGGAGTTACAAGTGTGTTGCGACGGGGAGACATCGCAATGGAACAGTGTGGGAAACGTTTTGATTCACTTGTTGGATGGAGTATTTCACACTGTGTCAGAAGGACTGGACTGTGGGTGACCTTGCTGGTGTTTTATGGATTTGTGTTGGATGGGTGTGTAAGTGGTGCTCGTGAACTTGGGCGGAGCCAAGGGTCAGCGAGCGAGAGTTTCCCATTCATGTTTTCACTGCTACTCGCTTAGGCTTTCGTTTAGCGTGAGGACGCTTCTGATTGGTCGGAGCCAGGAGGAGCGGGCGCGCTAGCGAGCTGGCGAGCGGGGTTTGTTATTGTTTGGCGTGACCTGTGGGTTTGGGGTCAAGCCAGGCTGCGTTGACTCTTACTCGGGGGTGGAGTGAGAGGGGGAGAGAGACGGGGTATCTCTTTTTGGGGGTTTGTTGATATCTGAGCGTGCTCTGCTCGGAGTTTAAGAAAGTGTTTACCTTCTCAGTGAAGGGAAGTGACATTTCTGGTGGGGTTTGGATTGAACTTGGATATTTCTTCCAATTTGGGATTGTGGAAGAATTTCCCTTGTGGGTATTTTTATTCTTGTTTAAGTCCATTTGGCGGACTTAGTTGCAGAAAAAGGTGGCTTATACCTTTTGGGAACTGGAAGTGTTTGTGGAGAATTTCATTGTAGGGATTGTTATCGTTCTGACCAGGACGGTCTCAACGAGTGGTGGGAAGCGGATTTTTGGAGAAGTTTAAGGAACCTTTTTTCTCGGTTTTACGAAACAGGAGGTTGAGCGGAGTTTGCGTTTTTTTTCTCTTGTATCATAATGTCAACTTAACACGTTACCGGTAACGCTGTTGGTTTTGTTACTTATGATCCTTGTTGGGAGTATTGAGATTGGTGTACCTTGTTGAAGGTTGTTTGGGGTTGTGTGTTTATTTTCTGTATTTTTCAGCGGAAGTAGCGCCATCTTGTTTCCAGTGGACCAAGCCTGTGTTGTCGCTTTGGGTCCCTACTGCGTTGTGCGTTGCTTGCGTTTCACCCTTCACTGCCTCGAGCAGGAGGGAAAAGTTGTGTTGATTAAACTGTTATTTTTGTACCTGATTCAGTGGTTCCTTTCTTTTCATCTGTTGTTTATCTGTGGTGTCTTCCAAGGGTGTGGCAGTTGAGTTTAGTTGTAAACTCCAAAGTTGTCCAGTAGCTCTCACCCTCAGGGCGGCTACGTCGTCCCTGAGTGGTGAAGGTGCAGCATCGCAAAACTGCATTATAGCTATTAGATTAACTTTACACGACAACATGCAAATGTTAGCATTCACAAGAGAGAGCGAGAGAGCGAGGGATATGCAAGCACACTAAAGCATACACATTTGACACTTCCAAATAGTACATAAAATATACAAACCAAAATGTTTCCTGAAACATATATCACACAAGAGAACTAAAAGCAAGGTAATAAAACTGTATTTTCTACTGTAGCTCAGCCTTAGCTCTAGTTCCTTCCTTCCTTTCTTTCTTTTTGTCATTAGTGCTATGGTAGTCAGCTGACTACACAAGTATGCAAATACTTTTTTGGGGGAACATGCAAATAAAACAACTAGCACATTCATTAATTTGTCCATTACCAGAGAATGCAAATGGAATGAAAAGAAAAATTCTCAATGTAGATAAATATTGTGCTCTGAACACCTTTAGAAATAAGCCCTGCTGTAGCCTCAAATACTTTTCCCATAAATTTAGTTTTTCAAAGAGCACATGTGCAAGTCATTACACTTTGGATGGTGTGTAGTTCGTTATCTTCAAAATATGTCCTATTTAGATCTAGATTAGCTAAGTCTACTATAGAATATTAAGAGTTTTAAACAAGCTCCCCCCCCAACCCTGAAAATCTGTGAGGTCTCTACCAGTTTGTGTTAAGAAATGATGTATACATAGAATGCTTACTTCTGATCTCCATCAGCTCAGGCTTCGGACGTGCAGCTGTACTGCCTGTTAATGACAATGACAACACAATAGCAACATCAGCTCATTTATGATGGTGACATGTTGTAAACAATACAAATGGACAATACTATGATGATATGAACAAAAAAAGTTTCTATGTTCAAAATACTGTCCTTTGAAGTGTTGATTACTCAGTTGTGCAGTAGCAAAGTAATGAATATATCATGCATTAACTTCACAGATTGATTGAATAAATGCGCAAACACACACACACAACACACACACACACACACACACACACACACACACACACACACACACACACACACACACACACACACACACACACACACACACACACACACACACACACACACACACACACACACACACACACACACACACACAAACTTGAATTGGTGTGAACAGACATGGGTTAAAGGTAAAAAGGTCAAGGTTTGATTTTATACAGCAACTCATCCCCCATGTTTGGGTCTCAAACCGCTTTACACTTTCAGGTTAAGGACACACACTAAAAAAAAAGTCTTTTAACCTTCAACCTACAAATAATTTATGCATCACTCCAATCATTGATATATTTTCCATTCAAAACATATCTAATATTATGTATTCTTCAAATAAGTGTGTTTAATACTGTAAAGTATTCTGTATCTTATTCGCAGCATTTCACTGAAAATGTTCAATGATGATGATGATGATGATGATAACAATGAAAATAAATTAACACTAACAATCATATTAATGATAATAGTAATGATGATACTACCACTACTACTACAACTTCTAGTACTAGTACTTCTACTGATGATACTAATAATACTAATAATAATAATAATACTGATGATGATGATGATGATGATGATGATGATGATGATGATGATGATATGATGATGATGATATGATGATGATGATGATGATGATGATGATGATGGGACATATGAACTGCTACTGAGTGTAGGGGTGGGGGTGGGGGTGGGGGGATGGGGGGGGTTGGTTGTTGGTTTTCTTGTAGCTTTCACATGTGCAGGGCTGTTTTTGTATTGTTCTATTGTATACTTTTTAAGTGGTGACGGGGGATGGGATTGGGGGTGGGTGGGTCGTGTCTCTGTCCATATGTATTATTTATAGTCTTTATGTATTCGTCAGTCACTTAAATTAAGGGTGTGTGTGTGTGTGTGTGTGTGTGTGTGTGTGTGTGTGTGTGTGTGTGTGTGTGTGTATTATTCTTAGTTTGTACCTTTGTCAACAGTTCTTAAACAGTAACTTTAACTGCTCATTGTATATTGCCCCATTTACCAGTTAACCCTTTGGTTCCAGGTGCAGTCTTATCTCATGTCTGTGTGCAGCTGCGTGTGTGGCGTGAGTGAGGTACATGGGGTAATGTCCATATGTTTTTTGTATAAACTTCGTGTTAGGGTGTGTAAGCAATGCGTGCGTTTGGCTTTTTGTTTTGTTTCTTTTAGCCTTCATCACTTAGTTTTCCTCGTGCTCGTTTTTTTTAATGATGTCACTTGGCGAAATAAATTATTGTGAAGTGTGAACTGTGATGATGATGATGATGATGATGATGATGATGATGATGATGATGATGATGATGTTTCGTGACGATGATGACGACGATGATGATGCTGATGATGATGATGACCGTAATCTGACGATTCCCATACATTATCATGTAACTACCGGTACGTAACACCGTGAATTAAAAACTATAGCTTCTATAGCGACTGTGATCTGCTCTGAAAAAGCAGTTGTCCAGATGAAGAGCAACTCATCTCGTGTGGGTTGAAACTAAGAATAGACCCAACACGAACATCTCTCTTTAATTGTAAAAGGTATCGATCTATCAAAGGAACTCGAGACTTGGGACGCGTTTCCTAGTCTAGTACTCCACAAGAGTCTCACAAGAAACTCAAGGGCTAGGTGTTGGCCGCGGTGTCTCTTTCACAAGGAGGCATTCGATCGCTGCGAAGGAGGGTAACCGAGGCAGCTCCAGACCTCGCCGCGTCTAGCTGGGGCGCGTTAAATGCCTACGCTAGGTACCCTCCTCGAGGGCAAGCCGAGAGCGAGGCAAGGGATGAGTCTCTCAGTCAAGCATATTCCTCGATAATCTAGAGAGAAACTCGAGGGCTAGGCGTTGCATACGGCGTCTCGTTCACAAGGAGGCACTCGTTGCGAAGGAAGGTGGCCGAGGTAGCAACGGAGGTACCTCGCCGCCTCAAGCTGCCGAGGCCCGGATGAACCAAAATGGCGGAGACCGTGCCAACTGGGTTGTCGCTCATAGACGGCACAGTGCCTGTAATGTGCTTCTACTCCGAAAATGAAAAAGTGTAACTACACGGAGGAGTATTTTGAGGAGTATGTGTATCGGTTATTTCTAGACAAACACTGTCGAAATTTATTTTATCGTTTGCATACACGAAGCACCGTACATGTCCACTCTTTGAATTATCAGATATGTCCCTTGAATTGATTGAAGTGCATCGAGGCACACCATTTTCAATAAAATTGTCTACAATTGAACCCGGGTTGCTTTCTTTTCTTTGAAAAAGTTCCCGTGCCATTCGAGTTGTTACCATGGTAATGTTCTTTCAAGTAAAAAAAACTGCTGTGATGTCTGTATCGTCAGTCTATCGGCACCTTCTTCACCGACTCTTGCGTCAGGACGCCGTTACGTTCTCTTCGACTTCCGCCTTCCCAATTGGTGATTGGCCGTTTCTTAGACGTCTTTCGATGCTTGCCTCGCCCTCGGCTTGCCCTCGAGGAGGATACCTAGCGTCGGCAACGCGCCCAACCATCGTCGTCATCGTCATCACTGTCACCATTGTCACTATCACCGTCGTCATCGTCATCACTGTCACCATTGTCACTATCACCGTCGTCATCGTCATCACTGTCACCATTGTCACTATCACCGTCGTCATCGTCATCACTGTCACCATTGTCACTATCACCGTCGTCATCGTCATCACTGTCACCATTGTCACTATCACCGTCGTCATCACTGTCACCATTGTCACTATCACCGTCGTCATCGTCATCACTGTCACCATTGTCACTATCACCGTCGTCATCACTGTCACCATTGTCACTATCACCGTCGTCATCACTGTCACCATTGTCACTATCACCGTCGTCATCGTCATCACTGTCACCATTGTCACTATCACCGTCGTCATCGTCATCACTGTCACCATTGTCACTATCACCGTCGTCATCACTGTCACCATTGTCACTATCACCGTCGTCATCACCATGATTATTCACAACACCATCACCATCATCAATGCCCACATTCTCAATATCTCAATATCAATCAAAACAATAAGTCTGTCGAAGGCCATGTAATATTTTGATTTAAAACACGATTTTATTCAAACGCAACCTCATCGAGAAAAAGAAGGGTGGAGGGGGGGGGGTGGGGGGGGGGGGGGGAGACCTAGTAATGATTCTTCATAATGTCATGTTGCCCAGTGCGTGTGAATTAATCAGAATACAATCGGATCATTTTCATGTATATGACAGGGCCATTATGGATCTGTGTCGTATTGTCAGACACTCAAGTTCAAGAGGACTTATAAAGCAGATACAAGTATATCGGATGTCTTTCGCCAGTGTAAGTGGCATACATTTACTCCAGCTAGAATCACAGATCATATATTTTCCTGTAGATCATCTTGCTCTCAAATTTCAAAGCAAATGTCTGAGAATTTTCTCGCAAATGGTGGCTCCCTGGTATGTCACATGGAAGGCTATAATAACCAGTGTGTACTGTGTACACTGCGCATATGAAGCAGAAGATCAAAACAATAAGGAAAAAAAAGCAGTGATCAGAGACAAGAAATAAACCGTAGCACTACAGTCTTGGTGCTAAATGGCGAGGTCTAGAAACTACCAGGCAAGTAAACAAACAGCCAGCAGCCAAGCAAACACCCAGGCATACAAGAACCCCAGTCTGTAAGACTGCGGTGCCCACGGAAGCTTTGGTAATTTCGTGCTGAAAAACCATCCATCAGACTCAAGAATTCGGGATGACAGTTTCCCGACATGCTTCCATACCATCCATGATACCTGCTGCTGAAACAAAGCCTACTCCAAAAATTTCTAGAGTCGCAGTCAGCATCTTAGGAATACATCCACTCCATACAGCGTAGTGGCTGGGGGATGGGGAGCATGCTGTATGCAGAGTAAAAGTAGGGAGGTGGGTGTAGGTTGCGTGTGTGATCAACGAACGATTTCGTCATGACAGAGGATTAGTGTCATTGCACTGATGTGCCCTTGAGTAGGTACATAAGAGCAGCAAATCTGCTTCGGCAGTTGGAAATTCGACTTCACAAATCCTCAAACATTAAACATCCTCTGAGCTATCACATCGGGAAGTTACGTTTCTGAATGTTTGTTCTTACAAAGCCAACTGCATCCACAGCTGTTTGAGTGACCAATGAAAAAAAAAAACAACTCGGTGAGAAACACTATTAAAATACACAAGAGGACATTCAAACACACTTCACAGCAAAGCACAGCGACAAACACTCAGCTACAAAGAAAATGTGCCGCATGCAAAGCAGCAGCAGTCGGTTAATCTCCTGCAAAGGTGTCATTTTTCTTCTTGAGCCATTGCAAAGACCCAGTCTATCAGTTTTTCACCTCATTGACGATGGCCTTTAAAATGTACAACCACACCAGGCAGCTGTTCGTCGTACGAAGTACAGTGCTTAATCACGGCATGCGTTGCAAGATACAGCAGAGGCAGTGGAAAGTAACGCTGTAGTAACGCCTTGGTTTCGTCACTGATGACGTAGTCCACATCACCGCGACCTGAGGCGTCCAGATACCACGGATTAGCGCCTACGATTAGTAAGGTCTGGACGATTTCTTTCAGCTATGCTGTTGGCTTTTGGCTTTGCAGTACGCGTTGCAAAGGTATGTTTCCGGACCGATTCCTTTTGTTCATATTAGCTTCACAGGATGTGAAATGCAGTCGGCAAAAAAGGAATTCTTACCATTTATTATGTCTGATTAAAAAATAATATCTATGAATTGTAGGGGACTTGCTGATCCGCTGAAGCGAAGAGATGTGTTGAACCATTTAAGAGCTTATGGTCCCTCGGTAATAATGCTTCAAGACATTCACATTGACAAAGGCACTACCAGCAGAATGCTCCTTGAATGGGGTTTTGAAGGATTGATTGCTCCTTGTACTAGCAGGGCAAGAGGTGTGGCAGTCTTATTTAATAACAATTTTGATTTCAAAATTCATAGTTCCATTCTAGATCCAGATGGTAACTTTCTTTTAGTTGATTTGTCTTTTAAAGACAAGAGAATAACATTAGGAAATGTTTATGGGCCAAATGATGATAAACCTGTATTCTATCGCACCCTTTTTGGATATATTGATGATATTGGAAATCAGGAAATTATTCTAGGAGGTGACTGGAACTTGATATTGAATCAAAAGAAAGATAGTAAAAATTATGTTAGGCTTAATAATAAATTAGCTAGAAATGTATTATTGGACAACATGGAGAGGTTCGAACTGATAGATGTATGGAGAACAATTCATCCGGATGCAGAACGATTCACATGGAGAACTGCAAAATTCCAAAAGCAAGCTCGATTGGATTTTTTCCTTTGTACGAGTTGTATAGCACAGGCGCTGAATGATGCACAAATTGACATAGGCTATAGATCAGATCATTCATTGATTACTCTGCCTCTCTCATTCGGGCATAAGAGAGGACCAGGATTTTGGAAGTTCAATGCTTCATTACTGAAAGATGCAGGCTATGTTGATCTGGTAAAAGATTGGATTAGGGAAACTATTGAAGAATATGCGCCAACACCATTCAGGCGGGAGACTCTCGTGCAGATTTCCCCATGGGAATTGCAGTTGACAATACCCCTGAGTACATTTATAGACTATCTATTGATGATTATCCGACAAAACACGTTACAATACTTTTAAAAAACGCAAGAGAGAAAAAGAGGAAGAGGAAAGGAAATTGATAGAAAGCATAAGATGTTTAGAGGCTGACTTGGAAGCAAGTGTAGGAAATATCAGTGACAACCTTAAACTTTTAGAGACGCAAAAAAAGAATTCGAATCATTG
The DNA here is from genome assembly GCA_034096865.1 of Theodoxus fluviatilis. Classification (NCBI taxonomy): domain Eukaryota; kingdom Metazoa; phylum Mollusca; class Gastropoda; order Cycloneritida; family Neritidae; genus Theodoxus; species Theodoxus fluviatilis. The sequence continues at coordinate 18,671 of JAWQFJ010000072.1, forward strand.
AAAGAGGAAACAACAAGGGGAGTTATAATTGGATCAAAAGCTAGACGGATAGAGGAAGGGGGAAAATGTACTTCATACTTTTTGAGCCTTGAAAAAAGGCACTACACTGACAAGGTGATAAACAAGTTGGTAACTGACGACGGACATATTCTGACGGCTCAAAACAACATACTTGCAGCTCAAGCTAAATTTTATGAAACTTTATATATATAGAGAGAGAGAGGATGACTTACTTGACTTAGTCCTCTTCGCTCCGGTCGGAGCATAGGGCCTTCACTGCAAGTCTCCACCTCTGTCGGTCTTGGGCTGCCCTCTTTGCCTCTCCCCATGTCATCCGGACTGTCCTCAGCTCTGCCTGTTGGGTTCTTTTCCAGGTCAGTGCTGGTCGACCACGCTTCCGTTTACCCTGAGGGTTCCAGTCCAAGGCGTGGCGTGGAATGCAGGCATCGTTTCTGCGCAGGATGTGCCCAATCCACTTCCATTTCCTTCTTTGGATGGCGTTGACGATCGACTCCTGCCTGGTACGTTGCCAGAGTTCTTTGTTGGAGAGAGGATGGAAGAATGAAAAATTGGCAGGACGTGGTGTCAGGAGAAAACGGCCGAAAATTGACTGAGGAACAAAAACTGAGATAGAAGGTCCTCTGACTTATGGTGAGCTCACAAACGCACTTAGATCAATGTCAAATAATAAAACGCCGGGGATTGATGGCTTTAGTGCAGAATTTGTTTAATTCTTCTGGAAGGATCTGGGCATCTTTGTTCTCAGAAGCTTAAACTAGGTGTATGAAAGAGTTGAATTGTCGTCTGTCCAGAAACAGGGAATAATTACCTGTATTCCCAAGCATGATAGCGATAGAACTCGCTTGAAAAACTGGCGCCCTATATCACTTCTGAATGTATTATATAAGCTAGCCTCATCTTGTATTGCTAACAGACTAAAAGAAAATGATACCCCACATAATAAGTGATGAGCAAAAAGGTTTCATAAAAGGAAGATACATAGGAGAAAACATCCGGACAATCTATGACATTTATACGAAGCAAGAGAGCAGAACATTTCAGGGCTCCTACTCCTAGTTGATTTTGAAAAAGCTTTTGATTCTGTGTCTAGGAATTTTGCAGAGGAGTGCCTTCTTTTCTTTTTGTTTGGAACTTCAATCACTAACTGGTTTCGAACTTTAACAAAGGGTGCAAACGCGTGTGTACTCCAAAATGGTCATAGGTCCCATTTTTTTCCAATATTGCGTGGAACCCGTCAGGGGGATCCTTTGTCATGCTACATTTATCTCCTCTGCGCAGAAGTCCTTAATATCTTGGTACATAAAAATAGAAGCATAAAAGGAATTCGCATACATGAAGAAGAACACATCATTAACCAGTTTGCTGATGACACCGAGTTCACTTTGGACGGAACGGAAAAATCATTGGAAGCCACCCTCTACACCTTAAATCTATACAAAGAAATGTCTGGATTAAAAATCAATCCTCAAAAAACTAAGGCAATCTGGATTGGGGCAAAAATTAACTCTACGGAAAGATTGTGCAGGGAGGTGGATCTGAATTGGACTGCTGAGCCTTTTAAAGTGTTAGGAATATTTTTAACAACAGATTTAAATGGAATGGTAGAATTAAATTTTGAAGAGGTATTTAAGAAAATCATGAGACTTCTGAGTACATGGAGGCGGCGGAATCTTACAATATTCGGTAAAATCCTGGTGATAAAAGCATTGGCACTTTCCAAACTTACTTACTATCTTATAAATCTACCCAGACCACCAGACAGTTTCATGAAGAAGATACAACATGAATTCTATAGGTTCATTTGGTCTGGTAAAATAGATAAAATAAAAAGAGAAACTCTTATGTTAGACTATGACAAAGGGGGTCTAAAAATGATAGACATAAATAAATACAATGATGCATTAAAACTGACATGGATGAGCAGATTGGTCCAAACCCCTGCTCTCAATATTTCCTGTAAGCGGGTGGATGTCAAAGTGTTGATGGAAACGGGGGGATATATCAAGAAAACAGTGGTCGACAAAATAAGAAATCCTTTCTGGCAGCAAGTGTTAATGGCGTGGAATAAATTTTTGATTCAAAATAAACTTAAAGCAACTGGAAGTTATTTGCAGCGGCCGCTATGGAATAACGCAGAATTTGCTGACAGCAGTTACTTCTTAAGAAAATGGTTTGGTGTTGGGATAAAACTGTCAAAGACATTGTGAAACATAACGGAACGTTTAAATCCTTTGAGGAGTTACAGTCAGAATTCAAAGTTCAAGGTCACTTTCTTGAGTATGCTAAACTACTGCAAATAATTCCGTGGGAATGGAAGCAGGAAATTGAGCAAATAGATATTCGTACTGAGGAAAAACAGCACAAACCCTCAATTAGAGCATTGTTGCTTTCAAATAATAGCAGAAAGGCTAGATTCTTCTATGGAATGCTGCAGAATACATTCCTACGGCACAAAAAACGTGGGAAAATAAACTAGTAAAAATTGACTTGCCCTGGGAGATTTATTACCAATTGCTTTTTAAATCTTGTCAAGAGTTGAGAATCAGAGAATTTTAGTACAAGATTCTTCATCGTATTTTGCCAGTCAATAGTCTAGTTTATAAGATTGTCGCGTATTATCTAATGCTATATGTTGTTTTACGATTCAACACTCTCAGCCCCGTAGGACGACGTAGCCGCCTTAAGGGAGAGAAGCAATTTGATATACAAAGTTTACAGCTAAACTTAACCACCACCCTTGGAGGACACCACAAACAGTCAAAGGATGGAACAAGTGAAGAATGACCACTGACTCAGGGATAAACAATAAACAAAGTTTTAATCAAATGCAAGTTCCCTCAGGTCACTGCACTGGGCAGTGTTCAACACAGAGGGTCAAACAAGGAAAATAAATCAGCAATCAATCACCCTGCGAAACACGATGGCAGGGTACTCCCACTGTGGACTGCAAATCCAAGAAAACACACAACAATCCCACAACAACAATCACCCTCAACAAGGTGATTCACAATCCCAAAAACACATGAGGAAAAATCAGTTACAGGAAGCTCTGTCCACGTTCCCGGGCACGCGACAGGCCAACACTGTAATACCACAAAAACGCCTTCACTCCACTTCACCAAGGAATGTCAAAAACAGGAAACAATTCCAAAAGTCCAAATGGCGCAACTCACTTTCAACCATTCGTTCAGACTCTCCTCTCAAAACTAGAACGTTACCTTTTACCCAAAAGATAAACATGACACTCCTATTCCCTTAACACATCAGCTCACTTCAATACCAAATAGAAGTAGCTTAAGTCCTTCACTGGACAGTTAACTTCAATGTTAATTAAAACAGTGATACTCAGAATTACCCAAACCCCTTTCTGAATAAACTATCCCACTCCAGAACTTCCAAATTAGTAATTGCAGGGACTTGCCCACCCTCACTGAGCAGTCTAGGAGAAATGTCCCCTCTCAAAAGACAATTAAACCAGATAATCCCCTCTCACAGGACTGTATAACTTCCCAGTGCACTAATGCTCAAACTGCTGCAAGCATAAACACTCCTACCTACTCCCAGGCGACAGGTAAAGCGACCCCAAGCGGGTCAAAGCTAACTCCACCCCATCCTGGAAAAGCAGTAGAGCATCTGCACTCTTCACAGCCCAAACCAGTAACTGGAATAAATTCAAGAATAATTCAAGAAAAGAACACCAAGCTCATAAAGAATTCCAAATTACACTATTTCACTTCCCCCCTAAGTGAAGTTAAAGAATACCAAAGGAGTTACAGCAATTTGCTAGGATGCCAAAGGCCTCTGAAGCCACACCCCTTCCACTCCCGCTCAACCTGTCACTCAAACATGACCCCGCGCCAACCTCACCCCTGGCTGACGTCACGCGCACAACAACAACCGCGCATTCCAATCCTCCCTCCGCTTGCACACGCCCTCACTCTCCAGCCAATCACACGCGCCCAAACGCTAGACTGCTGAAACAAATGAATAAGTGAAGAAGAACAGACAGCAAGGCATACCTTTACCCTTGCTGTCCAGGCTCCTTCCCGGAATGGTCTCAGGCCATTCACGCGCGACTTCACCTTTGATTAAAGCCACCCTCCTACCCTCAAAATTCTAACTTTTCCCATATAAGTTGAATTACCGTCCGACCGCACACAGTTCAATCCAAAACTGAAGAGAAAGTTATTCTCACGTAGTCGTCAGGGTAGATAGCGCTCCTGCGCTCTCACACAGTGGTACTAATAAGCAAAACCCTGCCTATTCCGGTAGAAGTCACTGACAATAGCACACAGCTTCACACAGTCAGTTCTTGAAAAGTCACTTTCAATACACATAGGGCTATCCAACGGTCAGTTCATACAGTCACTGCATGGATGGCTTCGTCCAAGTTCATCGAACCAAATTGTCTCCCATACAGTACTCGGCGCTTGTCCACTAGTCGCCCAAAGCTGTGTCCCTCACTGCCTTCCGCAAGAGAAGGACGCTAGCATCTGACCACCCTATCAGAATTCCTAAGAATCCACACACGTCTACACCCAAGGCACATTCCACACCTTAAACAATAGGGTTAGACAAACGTCCACACTCAAAGGCAATTTCCACACCTTAACATAGAGTCGGACAACGTCTGCACTCAAGGCACAATCCACACCTTATCATAGAGCCAGACACATACACTCTCTCCGAGCCTCTCTGCCGTCTCCTACTACCTAGACTTGGAGAAAAGACAAAGTTTGTAGTGAACCACACTACGCAAGGTAAAAGTACTTGCAGCACTAATATTTCCTCTCCGCTGAGGAAAGTCGCACACTCGGAGCAGAGGGGGACTATTCAGGCAGACGCAGGTACACCGCCCAGCGTCGACACAGAGTTCTGGGGAAAACTCTATCGGTAGATGGCTGCGGACCGTCCCAACACCATCCACGGTCATCAGCTCCACGGTACACCATCCGTGAAACAGGAACCCTCTAAATTAAGCCTGAAACATACAAGGACCCACTACTAAGCCTCTATTTTCTCCCCAATCAATTCCCACATAGAATTTACCCGACCAAAGCGACCGACTTAACCACAACTCCCCAGAGAATCTTTCCCCCGCACCGTCAAATGAGAAAAATCCTATTTAAATGACCATCCTCTCACCAGAATGAGATTACATTTAACAATTTACACGGATAGGGCTTTATCCTTACTCCTTCCAAAGAATGAGTTCAATTTAGACACAAATTAAGCACGCCGGCATGTCTCTCTTCTCGCTCTCATCCTAACCGTCATAATTTTTCCAAACGAGGCAAAAAATGAATGAACTGAAATTGCTTCTTACCCCAAACCTCGGGCCGTGGCACCTCCAGAAACGAATCACAATAATCCCAAGCTAGCCTTCTTCTTAGCTCAGCCGAGATAAACTTTCTGAAGTGAACCCGTCTTCGCCTAGCCGCCAAACGCGGCAGCGGCCGCGGCAGCAGCCGCTCCGCTCGCTGATGGCCGTCGTCTACCTGACAGCACGCAATCAGAATCGAGCTCGACCCTCGACACGTGACTAATCTCCAATCAGGCCTCGCTAATTTCCGCGCGCTCGGCTCATCTCCCAATCACCACTCGACTTATCTTAACGCTATCACAGACTCGTGTTAAGAAATGTGTAAGCCCCGTAGACGCATTGCGCATCGGATTCCCGCCTAACGAGATTCTATTAATAACGATGAAGCAAGCCCCTACCTCCTATGCTTAACGCTACAGCGCAAACCGTACACCCTTCATTCATACCAAATAATCACCCATTCGTCGCTATCTTGCGACAAAGATGAAGCTCACTCAGACTAAACTATGCACTTTTTGTCAGACTGAAGTTGAAACAATAGAGCATCTCTTTTATGGATGCAAATACAGCAGATCCCTGTGGGTAAAATTGAGTGATGTCATTAAAGAAAAATGTGATAGAGAAGTAACTTTTACAGAACTAGAGGTACTTTTTGGAAAATTAAATGAAAATGCAAGAGAGAAAATATTGAAAAGTTCAATGATAAATGGAGTGAATTTATCAATGCTGGTGTCATAATACTTGTGTAAAACGGAAACTGTGACATTGGTTCATATATGCAAATCTATTGCAGAGGTCTGCAGATGTCTTGTTCTGAAGAATGTGCATGTGGGTGCGGTGGGGTGGAGTCGGGTTGATGGGTGATGGGGTAGTGGGATGGGGGAGGGGCAAGATGAGGGGTGTGTGCGGAGATGGGGGAGTTTTCAGGGTTTTTTTTTTCTGTGTGTGTGTGTGTGTGTGTGTGTGTGTGTGTGTGTGTGTGTGTGTGTGTGTTGGTCTTAAGCTTTTTTCCTCTTCACTCGGCGCTACTTGTTTTGTGACCTGTGTTGTAAGATATTGTGCTAAATAAAGACTTTTTAAAAAATCCAGTCAGCTGGACAACCAGGACCAACGACATGTCCAGGGCCACCTACAAGAGTCAGGGGAGAGACTGGAGTGTGGATGTTGAGTGGAGTCTGCAGGGGAGGCCCCTGGAAAGCGCCCTGTTGAGAGACAGTGCGAAGACTGGCCAATGGTATTTTGGGACACCGACCCTGGATGAGTATCGCTAGTAAGTGAAGAAGACTATCCCTCCCTCCCTCTCTCGGACCTCGGACACTAGATACCAGACTGGCGCCCCACGTCTATTGTTGTGCATAAATGTCTGCTGAATAACAATGACTTTGTGGAAACCTGATTAACGGCCACTGTTTTATTTCGATCAGATTTGTGTCGCAAAACTTTTGAACACTATACATCTTGCCATTCGCTTCTCTCAGAGCCAATTTCACAGTTTCTAAATGTAATGAACAACTGTGTAGTCTCAATTAGGGTTATCATATCGATTCGAATTAATATATTTTCTCTTGGATAGACATAGAAGGTTTCCCCCGCCCAGAAAAAAGTGTCTACGTCGCCATCATTTCATTGCGACGCATCCCATTGTTAACAAAGTTGTATGTTATTGATTAAAAGAATGACAAACATTTCATTTTGCATGACAAGAAAAGGACTCTAAAGCATTGATGGTGTTCAGCACTGGGAATTAAACATTTTTCTGCCACTACCTGCAACATCATACTCATCAAGAGAGAGGTAGACGGGTTGGGGGAAGACAGGCAGGCAGGCAGACAGAACAGACGGACACAACAGACAGACACAACAGACAGAGCAGACAGACACAACAGACAAAATAGACGGACAAGACAGGAGAGACCAGACAGACAGACACAACAGACAAAATATGGAGACAGGACGGATCAGACCGATCGACATATAGTGTCTCGAAACTTGAGATGACTCACACACACGCGCACACACGCACGCACACACACACACACACACACACACACACACACACACACACACACACACACACACACACACACTTAATATTAACAATAATTTGCTACTGAGATTTTGAGGCCTGTTTTGGTCAAACAGCTCAGCCAGGGATGTCCCTTTGTAGCCAGAGAAGCAAGCAAGAGAACGTTGGGACAGGGACAGATCATTCTCATGCACCTATGTGTTCTGCCCACTCTAAAGATTTACTCCTGACCAGCTACAGAAATCAACACAGAACACACCGAGAGAGAGAGAGAGAGAGAGAGAGAGAGAGAGAGTCAATGTAGATTGCCTTTAAAAGCAGTTTTATTCCTCGAGGTTTACTGGAGGTCCTACAGACTTTATCTGTATGTCAGTCTCTCTGTCAGTCACGACTTAACGGCTGATATCACAAAACCTACCGGACGGATTTCCTTGACATTTTGCACACTTACTGGAAGTTAGGTCCGACTGAACGTATCAAATGTTCAGAATCGAGGTTTGAAAAGAAAGTGATTTTATTAGGTCGTAAACTCGAAAACACCCCCTTAAAATGTCAGTTGAGGGAATGGCGATAGGCTATTTCGCCATTTCCTTCACTCCCGTCGCCAGCAGCGTTTCTCCCACGCTGTACGAGCGTTCACCAATTACATAAATAGTTTTCGTGATCCTCCCGAGAAAAAAATCGACTTTGCTTTTAAAAAATACCGTTTTACAGTCAAAATTGTCCACCCGCGCGGCCGGTACCACTCTGCGAACAGCCACTCCGTCTGACGCAACGCTACCGAGTTCAGTTCGCGTGGCCTAATGGTAGTGAATCGATATTAAACTTGGCAGAAATGGACCTTGAGTATCTTAAAATGTACAAGACCACTCACATTTCATAAACTATCATCCATTTTTCTACAATTTACAGTGCAAAATACGAACCGAGGGGGTTTACGGAAAAGAACGTTATAATTGCTTTACAAACACTTCGTCATGTCAGTTTCTGAATGGCTCAGCTGGTAGAGCGTTGGACTCTTGTATTGTTAGGTCATGCGTGAAAAGGTTCGATTCCGCGCAAACACTTTTTTCCCCCCTCTTTTTTCGAGATGTAGTGGGTTCGAGCCCGACCTGGTTTTTTTGTGTTTTTGTGTGTGTGTGCTTTTTCCGCCTCTTTTCTCGAGAGGTTGCGGGTTCGAACCCGGTCTTTTTTTTAAATGCCAAAACCTGGAGGTTCAGCGCCAGCGGTTTTTATTGCTAACAGGGTTTTGACTCCCATTTACCATAGCAGACATATACGTATATTCTCGGAATACATATTCTTGGGGAAATGTCCGCACTGATTCATATCGAAAACACACTCACCCTCTACAATTTGATCATCATTGTGAACAGTTAAACATGAATTTATTTCGTTAACTTTCAATATTAAAATAATCCGAGAAGAATGACACTTCACACCTTTGAAAAATCGTCATAAACAAATCCAGGGCGCATCATATAGTGAGGATACGTCTGAAAAAAAGGAGCGAAAATGTCGTTTTCGTGTGCAGACATACATACAGTGGTGGGTGCGTGTCCATACATTGTGACGATGGGTGCAGGCAAGAATGCAGATTTCGACTTTGTGCAGGGCGCAGGACCCAAGCTCAATGGTGATGATGATAAAAGTGTTAGGACCTATCAGCATTGGAGGCTATGTAAGGCCATTGATCGAGGACAATCACCAGAGCTAGTTAGTAGTTAGAGCAAGGCAAGTCACAATTGTACTGCGCATTCGCCTCTTACGGATCATGAAGGGAGGCGCGCTGGGTCAGTTCTTACCCACATCCCAAAGGGGGTCCGAAGTTCAGTACCTGAAATGGATGTTGCCATAGTTTCTCCAAAATGTGTCCTTGTCTAAGCGTGCCATTAACATACGGCTGGAGGAGCTCGATGCCCCCCTCACCAGCTGGAACCCCTGGCTGCTGGGCTTGGGGCCTGTCTCATTGCCTCAGTCAGATAGGAGCAGGAGCATTCGTTGACTTCTAGAGCAGATACACAAATTGAATTGATGGCGTTTTGCTTTGTTTCTTTTTCCCCGTAACATGTATTTTTAGCAGGAAATGCATGGGACAAAGGATGGCAAGATCTGACAAGACAACAAAATATATCATGGTGAATGACAAGTGCACGACATCGCCCTGAATTATCAGATGACAACGATTATCAGATGACAAGAGGAAGGTAGTCAACGTTACGGCAATTCAAGTTTGTTGTCACTGGAAGTCTTCACTATTTCTCTTCAAATTTCTCACAAGTACTTCCCATCTGAGCAATGCATTATTTCGCTTGCACCATATTCAACCGAAAAGGCTCGAAATACAGTCGGACATATTTGTTACTACCTCGGCATTTCCTGTGCCTTGTTTTAACCTCTGGATGTGTAATGCAGGCTTTAAAAACATCGTCTTTACAACTGTATTTCAAAGTCTCTATAAAACATATACTTCATACACATGAACTATATAGAGCGTATGTATCTTCAGTAAGGACATCAAGCTTCCCCTTGATAGAGCAGACACGGCTACAGCCTTTACACACTGTCCACTCTAGTTCAGGGGACTGAACTCCTCCCAGACAGGAGCCACTCTCAGATGACACTTTTCTGACTCCCTTCCCTACCCAAGGTCGCGCTATAAATAGACCACAATTCAAGGTGTCGGACGTCCCTAACACTGCAACAGACCTACCTACTTACCCAGAGGGAGATGGTCTGAAGCAGCACGCCTATCTGCCCGTCACTCCTCCCCTCGACCTCTGACCTCTCAAAAGCTTGATCTCAATGCGCGAAGCCCTGAAGCAACTGCCTTAACGGACAATTTGGCCGAGTTGGGCAGTACCATTACAAGATGAACAATCTCCTCTCTCTCTCTCTCTCTCTCTCTCTCTCTCTCTCTCTCTCTCTCTCTCTCTCTCTCTCTCTCTCTCTCTCTCTCTCTCTCTCTCTCTCTCTCTCCTTGTGTCTCGACCAACCGCAGAGACTCTGGGGCCAAGCATCGCCATGTAAGCAGGGAACAGATGACCTGCACCTGGCCATCGTCCAGACAAGCCAAAGATGACAAGGCCCCAGGCAGCCTTCCACTCCTACCCCCACCCCCACATCCAACCCCCCAACCTCCCTTTATGGGCCGCCACGTAATCAGCTGTGACCTCCCATCTCCTTACCTTTACTCCTCTGCATGAATTTGTCCGAGGAATCAGACTGGAGTGGAACTGTAGTGGGAGGGTGGTGGTGGTGGCGGTGGTGGTGGTGGTGGCGATGGTGTCAGTGGTGGTGGTGGCAGTGGATGTGGTGGTGGCGATGGTGGTGTAGTGGTGGGGTGGGGGGTGGTGGAGGTGGCGGTGGCGGTGGTGGTGGTGGTGGTGGCGATGGCGGTGGTAGCGGTGGCGGTGGTGGTGGTGGTGGTGATAGTGGTGGTGGTGGCGGCGACGTTGATGGTGGTGGCGGTGGTGGTGGCGGCGGTGGTAGTGGTGGTGATGGGGTGGTTGGATAGTTGGGTTGGGTGGGGTGGGGGGTAGGGGTGGGTGGATGGTGGTTGTGGGGGGTAGGGGTGGGGGTGGGTGGGTGGTAAATCCGTGTAAGTTTTGTGATAAGGAATCGGGTGGTTCCTGTCTATTCATTTAGACTTACTTAAAATGAAAGTAAGTTGTTTCGGGCTAGTGTCCTGCCACCTATGCCTTGGTTGATGTTCAGCCTTACAGTGAAAACATAGTGTTTGTGTCGTGGTTGCAATCACACACTATTCCGCATGTTACAGAAAGGAAGATTCCAAGTGTGGGGATGGAAGACACACATCCCTTGGTGTTAGATAGCCATGTGAAATGTGTCGGCGTTTCGTAAGTGCAGTGGTTTGAACCCTTCCCGAAGGCGAGTGAAAAGTCGTGCATCGCAGTTACATCAGAGTTTGCCAATTTGGATTGCGTCTTTAATAAACGATCACTGTGTGTCTTTGTTGAAAGACAGGATGTTACTGAGCACTCGATGTGACGGGCGGGTAGAATTGGCGAGTAGATCTGACGAAGTGTAGTAATTCCACGCATAACAGATAGGGCGTGCAAAGCCCGCTGAAAGCATGGAGTGGGAGAGAGCTCAAACGGACTGCACAGACGGGTGAGTATTACTATCAGCTCTTCGTGACTTTCCAACAGACATCCTGGAGAAGCCAAGACGGCAACACTTGAAGAAGCATCTCTCCGCCTCATCTATGAGAACAGGAGCTGGGGTAAGTGAGCCGTGAGAATAAGCATGAAATTGCTGTTCCTTTGTGACCGTTCCGTCCAAACTCAGTTGCTTGGATGTTTTGTTCATATCGAGATTCGACAGGAAATCCATCCAAAAGGGTCACTCCAGCCATTTTGAGATCAAGTTTGATTCAGAAAGTGGAACCATTCCTATGTATACTCCGAGAGTTTCAGATTTCAGATGCACCACTAAATGATTCTCTTTGACGTATTTAGATAGGTACTGCAATATCAGTGTGGAAAATTATCGTCTGACTGCATAACACCTCACCTCATCATCACCTCGCTTCTGCCGTACTCGCGAACACATCGGTCAAGTATGGATATGGTTCGCGTCACTAAGTTTCACTGGCCTATGAGGGATGTACTTCAGAATTGGCTCTGTGCCAAGTTTCAATGATGGGGCGTGATTACAAGCAGGGAAGTGCTATGCAACATGTACCTCAAACTGGAAAAGCTCTCTTTTGGTACATACGTTTTCAAACAGTCATAACTCAGTAACCTCTGCTTATTAACATAATAATTTCGGTTTCATTTTAAAGGACATTTACATGTGCCTCACGACGAATACCACAAAATTGCCAAGGGCATCCGAGCGACTCATTTGGGGAGGACCTGTCACATCTGTGTTGAGAACACGCGATGATCCATGACACTTGCCCTGCCCTGTAGGACTTGCCCTGCCCTGTAGGACCTGCCCTGACCTGTCGGACTTGCTCTGCCCTGTAGGACTTGCCCTGCCCTGTAGGACTTGCCCTGCCCTGTAGGACTTGCCCTGTAGGCCTTGCCCAGTCCTGTAGGACTTGCCCTGCCCCGTAGAACTTGCCCTGTAGGACTTGCCTTGCCCTGTAGAACTTGCCCTGCCCTGTGTGGCTTGCCCTGCCCTGTGTGACTTGCCCTGCCCTGTGTGACTTGCCCTGCCCTGTGTGACTTGCCCTGCCCTGTAGGACTTGCCCTGCCCTGTAGGACTTGCCCTGCCCTGTAGGACTTGCCCTGACATGTAGGACTTGCCTTGAATGACTTGCCCAGTTCTGTAGGACTTGCCCTGCCCTGTAGGACTTGCCCTGTAGGACTTGCCCTGCCCTGTAGGACTTGCCTTGTATGACTTGCCCAGTCCTGTAGGACTTGCCCTGCCCAGTAGGACTTGCCCTGCCCTGTAGGACTTGCCCTGATCTGTAGGACTTGCCCTGCCCAGTAGGACTTGCCCTGTAGGACTTGCACTGCTCTGTAGGACTAGTCCTGTAGGACTTGCCCTGCTCTGTAGGACTTGCCCTGTAGGACGTTCCCTGCCCTGTAGGACTTGCCCTGCCCTGAGTGACTTGCCCTGTGTGACTTACCCTGCCCTGTGTGACTTGCCCTGCCCTGTGTGACTTGCCCTGCCCTGCAGGACTTGCCCTGCTCTGTAGGACTTGCCCTGCACTGTAGGACTTACCCAGTCCTGTAGGACTTGCCCTGCCTTGTAGTGGCGCTGAATGTATTTAGTGATGTATATATCTTTATGTGACATGCAGGTTTTAGATGCGGCTTACATTAAGTACCCGTCTGACTGTAGCTTCTCAGCCTCTACCATAATCTTGGCTTCTCTTCTCTGGCTGAGAGGCTGGATTGCTGTGAGCTTCTCCATTTCTTTGATGGGCGTGGATATCATTGCACCAATGATCAGTCGGAGAGCCTGATTTTGCACTCGGTCGAGGGTCTGTAGGTTCGACTTGGCTGAGGTTGACCAGGCTGTGGAGCCGTATTCGAGATGGGGCCTGACTGTTCCCTGGTGTACTGTCTTCAGTATCCTCTCGTTCGCTCCCCATTTCGTGCCTGCCAGCTTCCTGAGTATGGCCAGCTTGCGTCTGGCCTTCATCTCAGCCTGTGCAATGTGTGGTTTCCAGGTCTGACGTCTGTCAAAGGTGACTCCCAGGTAGGTTGCTTCTTTATCCTCTCTTAGAGGAGTGTCACCAAGCCTAACGGTACAAGCTTTCTGCTTTGGCGACAGTGTGAAGAGGGTCGTGGAGGATTTCTCCTTGTTGATGGAGACTCACCAGTCATCTGCCCATGCGCTCAGCCTATTAGCCGCTAACTGCATTCTGTAGGTGGCCGTGCTTGCGTGCTTCTTCTTGCACCAGATCACAAGGTCATCTGCATAGAGGGCAGCTTTGATCCCCTTGGGCATTTCAGTCACCAGGTCGTCGATGAAGAGAAGGAAGAGCGTGGGGGAGAGGACTCCGCCTTGAGGGACGCCGTGACGAAGGAGGAATTTCCTGCTTTTGGTCTGGTCGACATTGACTCTCGCCCGACCACCCCATGAAACACAGACTGAGCAACATCACAAAGAACCGGCTCAAACGGAGCAGCTTTGTCCATGAGAGCAAGAGGCTCTCTCGACAGTACAAGGAAGTCCTCCCCCAGAACACCCTCCCTCTGATCACCGGGGAAGAAGAAAACCCCTGGACAACGGGAAAAACAGACATCCAGGTCTGCTGCAGCGTTGCACATGTTGCCTCAGGAGACAGACAGGTTGACATTGCTCGGTGGGCACTTACCCTAGCCATGATCGACGAACAGTACCCACAGGAGGCGTGGATCCACGCTTACACTGATGGATCAGCAACAAACGCCGTATCCAATGGAGGTGCTGGCATCCTGATTCAGTTCCCTGGGGGACATACAGCCACAGCCAGTGTTGCCACAGGCAAGCACTGCACAAACTACAGGGCAGAAGCGGAAGCACTCATGCAGGCGGCCTCCATGGTTCAGAATTCTCCAGACCCATGCAACCAAGTAGTCTTCCTCTCAGACGCCCTATCAGTCCTCCAGGCCCTAGAGAACGGAAAACTCTTCCAGCTGACCAAAGCATTTCAGAAGGTCGGACAAACCAGAAGAGTTGTTCTCCAGTGGATACCAGCCCACTGTGGGATTCCAGGAAACGAGAGGGCAGAAAAGCTGGCGACAGAAGGAGCCCAGGAAGAACAACTTGAAAATAGTGTCAGCTATAGTGAGCGAAAGACCATCATCAAGGCATTGATGAGGCCGAGGACAAACAGAGACGACTATCACTTGATGTCCAGAGAGCAGCAGGTCGTCCTTATCAGGCTGCGCACCGGACACAACAGGCTCAATGCTCACATGAACCGAAAGTACAGGCTGGCACCATCACCAACATGCGCATGTGGTCTGGAAGACCAAACAGCAGAACACATACTCCAGAGTTGTCCCTTACTTGAAGAAGAAAGGAGGCAAGTGTGGCCGTCACCAACTCCCCTGGAGACCAAACTATATGGCAGCCGAGGCGAGTTGCACAAAACGACGACATTCATTGCACATACCGGATTGACCGTATAGCCGCTGCGAACGAGAAGAAGGGAAGGTATGTGCGGATAAATAAACTATATTATTGTTGAAGACAAGTACCCCCAAAAATCAATGCGGAAAGAAAGAAAAAAAAGCGATCCGAGTTTTGATTTTTAGTATATATATATATATATATATATATATATATATATATATGTATATATATATACGTGCATACGTTTAATGATACACTTAAGGAGTCACTGTAGTTTGTGCGAGCTCTGTTCAATATCCATGCGCTGCATTCCTGCAGCAGAAGTAGTGACAAGGAGAGAAACCCAGCATTCAACAGAGCTACACTTCACTGCCACGCCACACTTATTTATATCTGCTTGCAAGCTCAAACGTAGCTTCATCACTTCATGTCTGCTTTCTGCAACAGTAAACAAGCAACAGACCTGACAGCATCAAAACTGAACGTAAACACATACAAAAATATGATTTACAGTTGTGGCAGAAGAATAAAACGCTCCAGAATGTCCTTTGATCAGCTTGGAAACCGATGAGAACAATGTAGAATGACCATCCCCCTGCTCCCGCATACAACCATCTCCTAAACACACACCCCAAGCAGCTCCTCCCCTCACCCCTCCCTCTCCTGTGCCTGAATGGAGTGTAGTAGGGGGTTGTGAACTTTATCTCTCTTTCTAATTAGAAGCCCAGGCAACCCTCCATCTCTGTTCAGCCACTTACCCCCTCCCCACTCCCTCGCCCCTTCCTGAATTAGACACTCACTATGAGTATCTATGGTCAACTCCGGACGAAATTTGTGACATCCCAGGAAATGTTGGAACACATTTCTCGAGTCGTTCGGTGTTATCGGTTTAGACGTAAGTCTAATCCTAGGGGGGGGGGGGGGTTCTGTCACGACTCGAGGTTGAAATGTGTTTTTTGAAATAGGTTTACAGGGTGGGGCTTTAGGGGCTTTAAACTATTTGGTCGGCCTTGCAGTTCAGAGTTATGCTTTTATTGTTTTGCACGGAGTTTGCTTGGCGGTCCCAGGATTTGAAATAGTTAATAACATTTTTGGGAGGGTAATTAAGTAACTGAGAGCCTGGTGCACGTGCTGCACGGCTATTCTGGTCATTTCAGGTACTTCTCGTGGTTTTGGGTTTATATTTCTTCAATACCAGCGTTGAATTCAGGTGTTTCATGTTCTACGCGAGTTTGTTCATTTTCTCGTGCCGGTCTTGGGTTCTTACTATTTAGTAGAGATAGCGTCGTGGGTTTAGTCAATTGCCGCTCCGGATCGCAGGATCCTGGTTTGGGAGGTGAAAGGGTTGGTGTTTTGTGCGGTGTAAGTGAAGGGAGGAGGAGTTTGTGAGTGGTGCTGGGAAGGTGAAGTGATGAAGAGTTTGTGAGTTGTGCTGGGGAGGTGAAGGAAGTGAAGGGTTGGTGATTCGTGCTGTGGAGGTGCAGGGTTTATGATTTGTGCTGTGGAGGTGAAGGGTTTGTGATTTGGGCTGTGAAGGGGAGAAGGGTTGGTGGTTTGTGCTGTGGAGGTGAAGGGTTTGTGATTTGTGCTGTGGAGGTGAAGGGTTTGTGATTGGTGCTGTGGAGGTGAAGGGTTTGTGTTTTGCGCTGTGGAGGTGAAGGGTTTGTGTTTTGCGCTGTGGAGGTGAAGGGTTTGGGGTTTGCGCTGTGGAGGTGAAGGGTTTGGGGTTTGGGATTTGGGCTGTGAAGGGATGAAGAGTTTGTGATTCGTGCTGTAGAAGTGAAGGTGTGAAGAGTTGGTGATTTGTGCTGGGGAGGTGAAGGGAGGAGAAGTTGGTGATTGGTGCTGGGGAGGTGAAGGGAGGAAGAGTTGGTGATTTGTGCTGGGAAGGTGAAGGGAGGAGAAGTTGGTGATTGGTGCTGGGGAGGTGAAGGGAGGAAGAGTTTGGGATTTGTGCTGGGAAGGTGAAGGGATGGAGAGGTTGTGATTTGTGCTGGGAGGGTGAATGTGTGGATTTGTGTCGTGGAGGCGGGTTATGAACTGTCAAGTCTATATTTGTAATTGTTTCATTTACCCCTCTGAACATTAAAACCTTTGTTGCTCATTTATCTGTGCTTGCGTGTTGTGTTTCGTGTACGTTTTCCCCAAGTAGCCCAGGGGTAAGAAGTGCATTCCCTACTACAATCAAGAGTTGTGTTTACAAGCCGCTACCACCTAGCAGCTCTTGATACTACGAGATTTCTCATGCAACTGAGTAGTTTGAGCACACAGCTCTCGGCATACGACCTTTACCTACTCTCAGAATAAATTCCTGAGCTTAGTGATTGCAAATCAAAGACACGCCCGGTTATTTAAGAACCGCCTTAATGAGCTATGTCAGAATGATATATATGTACATGCAGACAATGGGTATGAACGAATGCATAAATAAATACATTCTGAACGAACACATGAATGAATGAACGAACAAATTAAACAGTAGTGAGTATTAGCCTCTGACGGCTATTTAAGACCAATGACAAGAAGATCACTGCCGCAAATGAGACTAACAGCGAGTCCAGTCTTTATTTCTATTGCTGTGCGCATTCTACAAATCGCGTGAGGAGACACGCTGGGTCTATTTGTAACGTCAACACACAGGGCAGACACAGACAGACACGCAAACACACGGGGCAGACACAGACAGACACGCAAACACACAGGGCAGACACAGACAGACACGCAAACACACGGGGAGAAAAGCACTGCCACTATAGCAGTACATATGCGAGTGCACTTAATTAATGATACACTAAACGAAACACTGTAGTGTGTACATGATCTATGTTATAGTAATACGCTGCCTTCCTGCAGGAGAAGTACTGACAACGAGAGAAACCTAGCATTCAACTGTACTGCAATCCACAGATCAACGCCATGTTATTTTGTTTACATTTGCTTGCAAGCTCGAACCTAGCTTCATCAATTGATGTCTGCGTACTTCGATAGTAAACAAACAACAGACTTAACAGTATCAAAACCAAACACGTATACGAATACAAAAATGACTTGTGACATAATAAGACGAATTCAAAACACTCCACTGTGTCGGTGTGATCAGTTTGGAAACCCTTCAGAAGGGCTACACAATGAAAGATTACCCATTATTGATTCCAAAGAGTTGGAATGTGGGGGTGGGGGTTGGAGTGTGGGCGTGGGATTAGGACAGTGGGGAGGGGGGGGGGGGGAGTGGTGGTTAGAGTAGCATTTCTCGTGTTACTACTCCAGCCCTCCCCTGCAAACCACCACCGACCCCCTCCCTTTTCCCCCCTCTTCCCCTTCCCTCTATAAAGAATGAGATGTGTCATGAAGTTCCTGCGTTTCTGACTCTCAGCCCATCCGACTCCGCATTTCCTTCCTCCACGTCCATCCTCCCCAAACCACCACCTCCACCACCACCATCACCACCACCCCAAATCACGTTATATTTCCATACTCCCTCCTCCTGTTTCTCCTTCTCCTCCACCCCCTACCTCTTCCCCTACTGCCTGCCTCACTTTTCCCTTCCCCATTCGACCATTTCCTTTCAATTCTTATTCTTGCAACAATGTATCCCTCTCATTTCCTAAAAGCTTCACACACACACACACGCACACTTACACAAACACATATACACATACAACACACATACACACACACACACACTCATACGCGTCCGCACACTCACGCATACACACACACATACGCACACACGCACACACACACAAACGCAGGCCCGCACACATAAACACATGCACGCACACACGTACACACAGTCACACACATATATACGCACGCACACACACACACACACACACACACACACACACACACACACACACACACACACACACACACACACACACACACACACACACACACACACACACAAACATTCACATTAGACTCGTGTATACGCCTGCATGTATTAAGTGCTTCATGAGGAACAAATACATATTACTAGTGTGACAATGTGGATGTTTTGCCACTGAAACTGTCTATGTGTAGCTAAAGAATTGTGTAGATTGTTTGTGCATGCGGATGTAGATTGTCTATGTTGAAGAATGTGTAGTGTTTAACATACTTGCGGAGGGTTAGAGGAGGGGGAGACTTGGTCAGTCTTTCCTTTGTTTGTGAGAGGGGAAACCCCCTTCTTTGTTAGCCAGGGGCGGGTTTCAAAATAGGTAGTCGATCTTGGTCGCAAGATCTTGCTTTGCAGTAAGAGCTAGCTAAAAAAGAAACTACCCCAGCGGCGAGCGAAGATCCAAGATGGCGACGACCGAGACTAAGGTTTATGTTTTGTGACGCTTCGACACTGAAAATATTCGATAATTCGTTCTCCGCTGACTCATGTGTGCCTTAATTTGTCACCTCGCTGCAATCTCAGCTGGACAATTGAAGTAGATTACGATTTTTTTCTTTATTGTGTGCACGATGTGTGGTTGACGGTGAGAAATCCTGCATTAAGTTCGAATTGAAAATTCTCTCGCAAAGAGACGTAACTCTACATTCTGACCTCCCTTTGCGTAAAGGAAAATCGCTAGTGCGCGGTAGTGTACATAGGGTCTTTGACTGCACTAGGCTCAGGAGTCACTTATCAGGGCATAGGTAGTGGTAATAAAAATGTTCAATTTACACAATAACCTCAAACCTTACCGTAAACCAAGAAAGTTAAAGTTAACCGAAGACTCGTCCAAAAACGTGACTCCTAGTGCTCATGCTGTCCGCCATCTTGAATCTCACTAGCTAGGCACCTCTCAAGCTGCCTCGCTCAATCTACGCTCGTCTACGATTGGCTCGTGAGCAAGCAAAGAATGAAACTGCCCAATTGGCGAGATCTGCATAGATCTACCGAGATCTTCGCATTTTGAAACCCGCCCCGGTGGATCGAGGGGAGGGTGGGGGTGGGGGGGTGGGGGTGGGGGTGGGGGTGATGACTCAGCAGCTCCTTTGTCCTTGCGAACAAAGGAAAGTGATTCAGCAGAAATGCCGGGTGGAGACTTCGAAGCCCTAACTTCCGATGCAGTTAGTCTGTCCTTCTGATTGGTCCCTAGGGAGGAAACGGAAAAAGTCGATGGGACATAGCCTCTAACCCAAAACAAGCATTATAAAGACGCTGTACGCGCGTGAAATGGGTTACTGGAGAGCCACTGCAAGCTGAGGTACGTGGGACATCCTTACTGGTATTTTGCTTTATTTCTTGGAATTGTTTTATTTGAGTTCTGCCATTTCATGCATTCTTTATGATGATGACTGATAGGTTGACTTTGAGAAGAGTGTTCCTTCCGAAACTTCTATGCTTTGACTTAAGTTAAGAAGCAAAAGAAGATGTTCTTAGTCTCAAGTGGACGTTTAGGATTACTACATTGTGGGTCCAAGTTGGCTTAATTGATAATGACTATTGGGTAATGTGTGAAACACCACTTCCTAGTTTTGCGTTCAGTCGGCATCATCTTGCATACTTTTGTATTATAATATTGTTGAAGTGTGTTTTTCACCATTTTTTGCTGGTGCTGAGAAAAACTCCTTCCGATAGAGTTGCTCTTACGGACGTAGGCCTGACTCAGGAGGTGCAGACACCGTGGTGCTGTTTTGTGGCTTGCCCCCCCCCCCCCCCCCCCCCCCTCCCTTTCTCCCCCTTCCATTGCCTACCCCTAGCTTGCCGGCAGGTCTGGGCGGAACGACCACGCCACGTGGTTTGTCTCCCCCCCCCCCCCCCCTTTCCTCTCCACCCCCTCTCTCTCTCTCTCTCTCTCTCTCTCTCTCCAACCCACCAACCCTCTTACTCTCATTCTCTCTTCCCTTCCTTCCCCTTTCCCCAGCTCCCCCCCCCTCTCTCTCTCTCTCTCTCTCTCTCTCTCTCTCTCTCTCTCTCTCTCTCTCTCTTAACACATTTGAATATTTTGCCTCAAGGGCTGAATGTAAGAAAGGCACTACTGCCTAATTCACTACCCTTATTAAATAAAGTTCGTTCGTTCTCTCTCTCTCTCTCTCTCTCTCTCTCTCTCTCTCTCTCTCTCTCTCTCTCTCTCACACACACACACACACACACTCTATCTCCCCCTTTCACTCTCTCTCTCTCTCTCTCTCCCCCCCCCTCTCTCTCTCTCTATCTCCCCCTCTCTCTCTCTCTATCCCCCCCCTCTCTCTCTCTCTCTCTATCTCTCCCCCCCCCTCTCTCTCTCTCTCTCTCACTCACTACTACTGAGAGAAGTTTTCTTGTAAACTTGAAAAATAGGCTGCAAGATTGCTATAGGCAGAGCTGGAGCAGCAAAATTCGTGAAAGTGAAAGATTCAGAATGTATCGATCCTTCAAAAGAACCTTAGAAAGTGAAAAATACTTAGAATACATTGAGATTAAAAAATTCAGAGATGTATTTATCCGGTTTAGATTTGGAGTGAATGATTTACCTGGTAACAAACAATCTATGCACAGCCACAATATAGACCAACATTGCCTCCTTTGTGGTGAGATTGAGAATGAGAAACATTTTTTTTTTGTCCTTTGTATAATGATCTACGTAATAAATACATAAATGAATACATCAAATGTCCAGAAGCTGCTGATGCCACCTTTTTGATAGATGGACGTGGATACATGAAAACACGCAAGGTAGCAATGTATCTTTATTATGCCTTCCGATTACGAGACCAATTTCTTGCTAGTTTAGAACAAGACCATGAACAATAATGTTATGATGAAAGAATGTACGTTAATACTATATTTATACCGTTTCCATTGTTTGATTGTCACTGATATGTACTAGCCAATGTGTTCACTTGGATTGTACGCCTTGTTTCAAATTGTGGCTCAAGTATACTGGCTCCTCAAAAAGAAGCAAGTCATGTACATGTATGTATTGTTGTGATGGGCCGGTGGCCTAAACAATAAAATCAATCAATCAATCAATCTCTCTCTCTCTCTCCTTGGCTCTCTCTGCCTTGGATGGCGCTCGCGTCGTGGGCTGTGACGTCAAAGGATATATGGTAATGAGAGTTCCGTGACGCGTTGGGCTAAAATTAGCACAGGAAGAGTTTCCACACTCCACACCCGTGACAAACAAACCTTACTCTCACTTGCGGCGGAGGTGATCTTCCCGTCATTGGTCTTCAATAGCCGTGAGATGCTAATACGCAGTACAACCCAATTTGTTCATTCGTTAATTCGTTCGTTAGTTCAGTGGCACATATTCATGCATACGTTCATTCGGGTGCTGGACGCTTCGCCCCATTTGCCTGTTCGCCCCAACCTCTTCGCCCCACATTCTTGCCGGTTCGCCCCACTATCCTAAACCGCTTCGCCCCACAATCCAAAGTCGAGTAAATGCCGGAAAACACCTCCAAAAACCATCAAAATGTCAATTTTAATCATTAGTTTTTGTTGTGCGAATTGATTTTCCCGGTATTTTGTTGTTGATGTTGTTGTTGATGTCAATGTTGCTAGCTGCGTATTTTTTAGGTGTTAGTTCATGATGTTTTGTAAATTTATTTGTGGAGTTGTACATGTAGTGAGACCGACGAAGCACAGTTGATTTTTGTGTATCGATTGGCCTTGACCCGCGATCGAGTTAAGCTAAAATTAGCTTGTTGTGTTACGTGACGTTAGTCGATTTCCGCCTCGAGCTTCGGAGATTGTGCTGTTGCTTTCGCGAAAAATTGTGGAAGTTGATGATGATGATGATGATGTCTACTTGTATAGCGCATGTATCCATGCTGGCAGCATGCTCAAGGCGCTTAAGCCAATGTTGAGGCTGTCTCTCAGTGTGTCGTGTCTCAAGTCAATGAGACCAGTCTCCTGCTGCCAAGGCCAATTATATTGGCCTAGGGCGCTAAGACTACAGCGATAGTTATAGCGATTTGAAGTTGAAAACTCAGTCGAGTTTCGGAGATTGTGCTGTTGCTTTCGCAAAAAATTGTGGAAGTTATAGCGATTTGACCACAGATTAAAAAGCTCAATCAATGTGCAATCTTTGGGAGCAAACAGATCCGCAATCCGTTAAGATTTACCGAAGTACTGTGACTTTGAACATACATAACCCAAAAAACAAAAGTAGCAAGATCGCAAAAAATTTAATCAGTCATCTACTCAAGATCTCTAAATTTCTTGTCTACTGAATTTGTACGTATGAAATGTTTCGAAAATGTGAGAGCTGTAAAATCACCAGTAACAATTGGTGGAAAATATCGATGTTTGTGGTCCACTTAATTAAACAGCACATCATTTTAACAATTCATCCAAAATTCAATTTTGTGTGTATTACAAAACTGTTTGCAGCAAAATGAGAACAAAAGAACGGAAAATCAGCCGACATTGTTTAAGTTGCTTTAAAAAAAATTGTCTAGCTATCAAATATTTCCTTATACTTTGAGATCATGTGACTTTTGTTTATGGGGGTATGTGGGTTTTAACCCACACAGCATCGTTAAATCATAACAGATTTCAAATCTTTTCCCTGTCAAATATTGCATATTGAATGGGTTTATGAGACATATGTTATATAATATAATTACTTTATAGTTAAATTTTCTCAGCACAGAGTAATGTGCACTTGAACGAGTGTATGGTTACGTTCGCCAATTTATTTTCAGGTTGTTGATCGGTTGGTTGGTCAGTTGATAACTAGGCCCGTGTTATTTTCTTATATTTTCAGATTTGCAAGTTGTGGTACCATGCGTCATGCGAAGGCATTGATGACTCAGACATGTTACGTTCGGGCAAAACTGACGAAGAGTACCTTTGCAGGGAATGTCGTGGCAGAGGATATGAGCCTGGTCTGCAACGACTTGAAGAAGTGAGTGAAGTGCGAACTCTTCCTTGTGAGTTTGTTAGTTCCCCCTATGTTCATTCAAGTTATCTCAGTGTTTGTGATCCTACCAACCGTCTTTTAGATAACGTGGGAGATTTCACTCATGTAAGCGTATTATTGCAACTATATTTATGTTGTAAAAACAGAGGATGGAGAGGATTATTAAAAGGTTAATGTTGAGGAAATTGACAACTAACAAAATTAAGGTCTTAGGCTACCTTGAAAAATTTTGATTTTTTCATAATTATGAGCTTTGAGAGGACCCCCAGTTTTAGACGCCACAAAGTCTCAGCTATGCATGGATGTAAACAATAAACTTGTCAAAGTGGCGGAAAATGATAAAAATTGTCATTTATTATGCATGGTATAACCATTTCTTGTGCTGTCAAATCAGCTGATGACCTAATTAATATTCAGTAGCTCGTAACTTCACTATTTTGCATCATAGAAACATAATTCTGTCACCAAATTGCTCCATTTTCATCACAGTTTTATGTTTGAAACGATCCCTATATTTTTCTATGGATGAATTTCATTGGATGATCAGAGTATTATAATGAGCTGAAGGGTCTCATAAGCCATGTAGCCCCATATCAGAAGGTGGGACCGGTAACTATTTCCTTTATTTGCGTTTTTCTCAAAACTGTTTATTAAACCTTGTGTCAACTGCCCTGACTACATATTTACATATGATGCATTCTCAGAACCTGCTGCTTCAAATAGGACAATGGGGGGTAATATCCAAATGTGATAAAATCAATTTCTGTTGGTTACTGTGTGTGGGCAAGAACCTATATTTTGTGAAAATATAAGCTAAAAGATAGTCTTAAATGAGAGAAGCTGGTTATTGCTTGATGAAGCCGAGATTGTTGTGTGTGATGACAGTGACGCAAGACCAAAATCTGATACCATAAAGGAATATTAAAACTTTACAAAACATGGATATTCCTGCATACATAGGGAACATAGACATTCACTTAAAAGTTCCAGTTCTATGTCTGTTCTGATTAGGGAAAGGGCTGATGTATTTTTGTGATTTTACTTTGTCTGCATAACTGTCATCACAACATACAAATATAAAGTTTTAATTATACAAAGGATAAAAACAAAACACACCGACTGCATGGCAGAATCTGTTACTTTTCTTCATTTCTAGTAAATTCCACCAAATTTTGAACAAAGCACAACATGGAATCATAGACATTCTGCATGATGACAGTGACAGATTGCCTGAAGACCAAAATGCATCCAAATAAATAATGGTCGTCACAGCAGAAACACAAAGTAACTTTTAGTCCCTGTTTATCTCTTCCCCAGGCAGCTTCTCGTGGGATTCAGAAGCTTATCAGCGCAGCTGAGCGTGAGGCATTGCTTTGCAGCGACTCAACAGTCAAAGTGAAGGATTTCCCCAACACTTATGTGGATAGTAAGACCGATGAAGAGGCAGCCAAGATCATGCGACGACACGACATTGGAGGTCGACCTCTTTTGACCCCAGGCGATGGAAACTGCCTATTCAATGCTGTGTCAATCATATTGACAGGCAACACCAATCTGGCATCAGAACTACGATACAAGACATGCATACAAATGGCCACAAACAAAGAACAGGTTCTAGAAAGCCATCCCGCACTTGGCGACATATTCATAGTATCGCCAGATTACAATCAAGCCATGAAAGACTGTGCCACGAACTTTCAGTGATCATCACCGTGGACAATAATGGGGCTTTCTCAAGTCTTACAATGCAACATCATGTCGTTGTACCCACCCGAAAATGGTTCTGGAGATAAAACTGTCAGCATTTTGAACATAGTATTTGGGTCATTTGAGAAAGACCTTCCGCTGTCTGTTCTCTGGACTGGCCCCCCCAAAACCGGCAATAAACTGTGGTTGCCAAATCACTTTTTGCCGGTAGCCCCAGAAGATGACGAGACTGCTGATGTTGATGATGACAATGGTGATGGTGATGATGCTGTGGATTTTGAGCTGAGCAGGGTAGGGGAAACGCCGCCTCCACCAGGGGATTCTTCCCCCAGTGACCACTACTACCCACCTCCACCCCCATTCCCTGAAGATGAAGAAGAAAACACGTGAGTAGCATAACAATTAATAAACATTCACACAAAAGAAATGAAAAATATATACATATAAATATTAATTTCCCTTATTATTTCTTTCAGTTCAGATTTCATATTTTAAAAAAACTTATTTGTTCTTTCTGTTCCTTCAACAACTGTCTAGCTGCTGAATATCCACCTGAAGAAGGGAATTTTGAGCTGAGCTTCAGCACCCTGCAACTTGTGCAAATTCTGTAATTCATTTTCCCTGAATATTCGGACCTAAATGGTAAGTGATGGAATGGATAAAAAGTGTGAATCAACGATTTGCCTTTTAATTATGTACAGGGGAGGGGAAATGCCGCCTTCACCAAGTGCCTACTACCCACCTCCACCCCCATACCCTGAAGAAGAAGAAGAAAACACGTGAGTAGCATAACAATTAATAAACATTCACACAAAAGAAAAAAAATACATATTCATTCAACTTCCCATAAATGACCTTACCTCCAATTACTTATCATGAATCACACTTACTGAATTAGTAGCCTAAGTAGTCATAGACGTTTTGATTTAGGAATTTTAAAAAAAAGTAGCATAATTCGTAGACGTTTTCATATGAAAAGTTATCAAATATATCCAACGTAACTTATATATTTGTTTCTTTCAGTTCCTTCAACAACTGTCCTTCCCATAAATGACCTTACCTCCAATTACTTATCATGAATCACAATTACTGATTCTTTTAGTTCCTTTACCGATACTGCCACTGTGCCGCTTCCACCACCAAGTGCCGACTACCCACCTCTATAAACTCCACACACAGCACTTACTCCAAAACAAAAGCAAATTATACTCACGAACGAATATCAGGCCCTGAATTTCATGCTTGCACTTTGCAGATTCGATCAGCTTTTCCACTGATGCTTGTAGCTGAGCTGTCATTTTCTCTTTAGAGTTTCTATGCATCGCCCGACACGCTTGCTCTTGCTCTATATTTTCTTCGCCAACGTTCGGACGTCCTTCCAGATCTGCCAAAGCGTCCGTCAGTTCATCTATTAAATGAGAGTAAAGCAACAGCGCTTTCTTGACCCGCTTCAGTTCGGCATTAAGGCAATGTAGCATTCTTGATATGATCTCTTGGACTTTGAGTTTTTGCTGCAGAAACTTTTGTAACCTCTCATTTGCTATGTTCATGCGACCTTCAAGATTCTGCAACGTCTGGAGCGTGTCCTCAAAAGAAGAATCGGGTGCATCAGGTCGTGATGTGGATGCTGAGGCATTGCTTGAGTCATGTCTGCAAATAGAAAAGGAGTCATGTTTCATGCAGACCACAGCATACATACTTTTTTATGCCTACTTAAACAACTAGAACCCCTGGTTACTCTGTTATAAAGACTCACCCCAGTTGTTCAGTATAGCAGAAAATTATACAACAGCTTGTAGGCCCACGACAAACAGCGACATGCAAACCAACTACCTTAGTTAGGCTAAGTATATTGACATTCAATGAAAGATGGATGGATGGATGGTTGTGGTCTGGGCCCTACGTCCCGCACAGCAAATGGATGGTGACGCGCAACACATAGCCTCTCCCATCCTGGGGTAGTGATTGCTGCTGCAATGCAGCTCGCTGCACATGCACGCATATGGCCTCTCCTACCCAAATGCTCCTTCAGGAACACCTTCACGTGGTCCCCCTGTTATTCACAAAGCTTCCTGCAGGTGCGACGAGCACTCGGCGGTATAACCGGGAACTGGGCAGACTGGGCTCATAAGCCTTGGTTGGCAACCAGTCTAGGAGAAGGACAACTCCGACTTCAAACCCGGGCAGATGGAGCTCGTTAGCCTCGTCAGGCAGTTCGTCTAGGAGAGGGAAACTCTGAGGTAAAACCCACCCCNNNAAAGACTGGGGTTTTGTACAGCGACTGATCACTCATGTTTTGGGCTCAAACTGCTTTCCACTTTGCACTTTTATTTTTTACTCTTCATTTGAAAACTTGACTCTTGCACTCATAGTGTACTCAAATGGCTTTGAAGTAGATTCATCATTTTTGTCACATGGTTGACCAATTCTTTACATTTACACATCAGAAGGTACTTTCTGCGATGCTGAGTTTAATTCCGGGAAACAAACAGCTGTATGGCCGAACAGAATAACATACTTTCAGTACTTTGACTCTGCTTGCTGCTTAGATAATAGCTGGGATGATCATCTTTTTGAGTAGTATAGTGTAGAATTACCACATAACCACACACTAATCTAAATGGACTATCATCCATTTCCTGGGGAATTTTTCTCCCTGTGAAATTGAAACCAAGCATCAGTAGAGAGGGTTCATCATGAGAGGCAAAAAATTGAGGAAGCAGATGCACCCCAGCCCATGGCAAATTTAATTAATCAAAGATGTTTACTCACTTGAAGTAGGCTATGTACGCAGCGGAGGTGGTGCGATTTAGGGAGTCCAAAACTCCCATTTCCCGTGCAGGGATGTTGGCCCACAACAGGATCCAGTGGCTTAGGTTCTTGTGGACAGGAACTAAAATCCACTGCTTCTGTGCCAGGTTCACCTGGAGGAAAATGCTCTCTATGAGTAAATGTCTGCAAAGTTATGTACAGAAAAAGAAAACTTTGAAATTTCGTATCTGAAGCCACACATCCAATGTTCTTAGCTTCCTTCTTCTGCTCATTAATCAGTTGCTGGGAGGGATATACATATAAACAGATATATGAAAGCCTTGGAGAGGTTCTGTCTGCATAATTTTATATTTAAGTGTGGGTTGATTAATTATGACTGCTCTCACAAATAATCAAGAGTTGCTGTATACCCTTTTTCTCATCATCTTTCACAACCATGCACAGAGAAACATTGCACACTCCTCATATATGTTTGTGAAGCTGTGCAGGATTCGAAAAATATTATGATTTTACACAAATACATACCACTAAAGTGTAACACATTTTACACATTCTCTGAGTTATCGACGTTGAGTATAACTCAACATCAGCATCGTGCAAGTCAAAATCACAGA
>JAWQFJ010000072.1:52500-60444 GCA_034096865.1 Theodoxus fluviatilis
TGACAATAATAATAATGAGGAGGAGGAGGGTGTGTGTGTATTGTATTGTGACAACAACCAGCGTCTCCGCCAATGTATTGTATGTCATTAATGATATAGGAATAGTGAAGAAATATGCTAGATCTAGATGTATTAGCAGAATATTAATATACCATTTCGTCATTTATTGGTTTCACAAGTCTAAAGCAGTTCTACAGGTGGATCCCGTAAAGGGTCGCTAGAGGCTGTAAGAACTGTAAGTGTAAGCGTCGTTTATTACAGCACGTGCAAAGACCCAGTATTAATAGCATCTTTGTCACGTGGACAAAGACAGGCGTCGATACTAAGCCATGCATGCACCAGAGCCAAATGATCTATGGACAGTCGACGAATGGTAATATGTTACCAATGCAATGGTCTACCTTGAATAGCCCTTCTTTTTCCATATGCTTTCTGGGAGTAAAGAACTGGCAGGGTGGTGTTCTTGTCACCTGCAGTCGCGCAGCTCCAAGTTCGACGTGGAGGGTTCATTTGAGCGACTCTTTATAAAAAAGAAAGAGAAGACGGCGTCACAATCAAAACAAATTTCCGATTTGCCCTATATAAAATATAAATGATTTGAGTTGTATTTCTGAAGTTTGAAAGCGATGTGATCAAGATTAATTCCAACAAGAAGGGCAAAGCCAATACGACTCACATGCTTGACCTTGACCTTTATATGACCTTGACCTTCAGGTGACCTTCAAGGTCAAGGTCAAACAACTAAACCTACCAATGACATCATACACAAAGAAATGCTTTACACATTTTTCATACCAAAATACATGTGACCTTGACCCAAGGTCAAGGTCATCCAAGGTCATGCAACACAAAGCTGTTAATTCAAGACATAGGAAGCACAATGGTGCTTATTGGCACTTTCTACCATGAGATATAGTCACTTTTAGTGGTTCACTACCCCATTTTGGTCACATTTCATAAGGGTCAAAGTGACCTTGACCTTGATGATATGTGACCAAATGTGTCTCATAATGAAAGTATAACATGTGCCCCACATAATTATTAAGTTTAAAACAGTTATCTTCCATAGTTCAGGGTCAAGGTCACTTCAAAATATGTATACAATCCAACTTTGAAGAGCTCCTGTGACCTTGACCTTGAAGCAAGGTCAACCAAACTGGTATCAAAAGATAGGGCTTGCTTCGACCTATATACCACTTGTAGCTAAGGTCGCCATTCTCAATAACGTGGGAGAAAATTGGGAAAATGTGAAAAATGACTGTTTTTGAGACCACATTTATGGCTCCTGTGACCTTGACCTTGAAGCAAGGTCAAGTCACTATGTATGTTTTTTGAGGCCTTGTCATCATACACCATCATGCCACATTTGGTGTTGATAGACTTAATAGTCTCCGAGAAAAATCCAACGTTTAAGTTTTTTACGGACGGACGCCCGGACGGACGCCCGGACGGACGGACGACACGGCTCAGTACATAGACTCACTTTTGCTTCGCATGTGAGTCAATAAACCGCATGCCAAGTCTTAAAGTTGTAAACATTGTGATTGTCATTTTCTTGTTTTTAAGTTCGCGTCTTCAAGTGCGTACAACGCGTTATCAACATATTCAGTCCATATTACACATCAGTTATAATAATCCTAACCTACGTTCTTTCTGTATTCAACATGCACTGATACTCAACAAGTTTTGCAAGTATTACCACAATTTTCGTACTATGTAATTCGCTGTTGAATGCAAAGCAAGCTCCGTTGACGCTGAGGACAAGCTACAAAATCTGGCTTCAAATCTTTACGGAAGTCACAATCAGGTATGAAATTGTTGGAATCTATCTCGTTGAATCAGTTCTTTTGCTCTTTGGTAGTAGCACTGCCAAAAGTAAGCCCAGTTAAGTTTTTCAAATATGTTGATGGTCAAAATAATTTACACTAGAGTTCTTTGGCGTAATCTGCTGAGATCCCACAAGCGTTGGATTCAGGGCAGTTGCAAAATCAGGCTCGAAAACTTTGTGGTGTTAACGACTGTAACGAGTCGCATCCGCAGAAAACATGAGAAAAAGTCACCAATTTGCATAATCTGTGACGGACATATGGAAAAAGAAAAACTGTAAATATCCATGCCCAGCTTTGTCCTACTTTTAACCCTTTTCCTGCTTAGTTGACCACTAATAAAACCATAATATCTCTGAAGTAGCGATCGATTGATGAAGATGCTGAGGATCTGCCTATAAACACCCCACCCCAAACAATGACGACGACGACAACCACCATAACAACAACAATAATAACAATAATAACGACGATTTTGATGATTATGATGATGATAATGATGATGATGATGATGATGTTGATGATGATGATGGGACATATGGGGTAGTACTAATGACCGCAATATACCGCAATATACCGCAATATGCCGCAATATACCGCAATATACCGCAATACCCCCAAATACACTCTCAGAAAAGAAAAAAACATCAACAGATCGATGCTAAAGACGTGCTTTTGATATTGCGCGATCATGCCGAGAAGAAAACAACGTTCGGAGAAGTTTAGACACAGTAGATCACGCTGCTGTCGAATAGGCCTACATGCAGCCTGTTTTGCAAGGCGTCTACGTGATCTACTGTGTCTAAACTTCTCCGAACGTTGTTTTCTTCTCGGCATGATCGCGCAATATCAAAAGCACGTCTTTAGCATCGATCTGTTGATGTTTTTTCTTTTCTGAGAGTGTATTTGGGGGTATTGCGGTATATTGCGGTGTATTGCGGTCATTAGTAGTACCTACTGGGTACTACTAATGACCGCAATATACCGCAATATACCGCAATATACCGCAATATACCGCAATACACCGCAATATACCGCAATACCCCCAAATACACTCTCAGAAAACTAAACTTCTCCGAACGTTGTTTTCTTCTCGGCATGATCGCGCAATATCAAAAGTACGTCTTTAGCATCGATCTGTTGATGTTTTTTTCTTTTCTGAGAGTGTATTTGGGGGTATTGCGGTATATTGCGGTATATTGCGGTATATTGCGGTATATTGCGGTCATTAGTACTACCGGGGACATATGGACTGATACTGAGTTAACAGGGGGGGGGGAGGGGGGGGGGGGAGGGGAGGGGGGGGGGGGTGTTGGTCATAGCGGGGGCGAACATAGCATTTGCCACAAGTGCGAAATAACTCGGGGTCATGTGTTACGAACGGGGCTCTTTATCTCCATCATGTGACACCTGACCAAATGAGTTGTGGGGGGCTGGTTCCTTTTTGGTTGGGGGGGACAAATCAGCGAAGTGGCGAAGCCACGAGCGCGCGCCTGCTTTGCAGGCGCGCAAACTAGGGGGGTCCGGGGGCATGCCCCCCCGGAAAATTGTTTAAAAACGGTTAAAATCTGTGCAATCTGGTGCATTCTGGGCCTTGCTTTGAGGGGTAAGAGCAGCATTGTTTTTGGAGACACACCAAAAAAAAAAAAAAAAAAATCAAACCAAGGTACATGCTTTTTCTAGGGGGGTGGGGGGGTGGTGGTGGTTCCGGAACCCCTGGAACCCCCCCCCCCCTGGGTCCGGCCCTGACACCCCACCCCAAACAATGACGACGACGACAACCACCATAACAACAACAATAATAACAATAATAACGACGATTTTGATGATGATGATGATGATGATGATGATGATGATGATGATGATGATGATGATGATGATGATGATGATGATGATGATGATGATGATGATGATGATGATGATGATGATGGGACATATGGACTGCTACTGAGTGTAGGGGGGTGGGGTGGGGGTGGGGGTGGGGGGTGGGGTGGGGGGTACGTGTTGGTCTTCTTGTAGCTTTCACATGTGCAGGGCTGTTTTTGTATTGTTCTATTGTATACTTTTTAAGTGGTGACGGGGGATGGGATTGGGGGGGGGGGGGGGGTCGTGTCTCTGTCCATATGTATTATTTATTGTCTTTATGTATTCGTCAGTCACTTAACATTAAGGGTGTGTGTGTGTGTGTGTGTGTGTGTGTGTGTGTGTGTGTGTGTGTGTGTGTGTGTATTATTCTTAGTTTGTACCTTTGTCAACAGTTCTTAAACAGTAACTTTAACTGCTCATTGTATATTGCCCCATTTACCAATTAACCCTTTGGTTCCAGGTGCAGTCTTATCTCATGTCTGTGTGCAGCTGCGTGTGTGGCGTGAGTGAGGTACATGGGGTTATGTCCATATGTTTTTTTGTATAAACTTCGTGTTAGGGTGTGTAAGCAATGCGTGCGTTTGGCTTTTTGTGTTTCTTTTAGCCTTCATCACTTAGTTTTCCTCGTGCTCGTTTTTTTAATGATGCCACTTGGCGAAATAAATTATTGTGAAGTGTGAACTGTGATGATGATGATGATGATGATGATGATGATGATGATGATGATGGTTCGTGACGATGATGACGATGATGCTGATGATGATGATGACAGTAATCTGACGATTCCCATATATTATTTAACTTCCGGTACGTAACACCGTGAATTAAAAACTATAGCTTCTATAGCGACTATGATCTGCTCTGAGAAAGCAGTTGTCCAGATGAAGAGCAACTATCATCTCGTGTGGGTTGAAACTAAGAATAGACCCAACACATCTCTCTTTAATTGTAAAAAGTATCGATAGATATCAAAGGAACTCGAGACTTGGGACCCGTTTCCTAGTCTAGTACTCCACAAGAGTCTCACAAGAAACTCAAGGGCTAGGTGTTGGCCGCGGTGTCTCTTTCACAAGGAGGCATTCGATCGCTGAGAAGGAGGGTGACATTTGCCGGTAGGCGAAATCTCTAGTTTACTAGAATGCTCCAGAGGTACCTCGCCGCGTCTAGCTGGGGCGCGTTAAATGCCTACGCTAGGTACCCTCCTCGAGGGCAAGCCGAGAGCGAGGCAAGGGATGAGTCTCTCAGTCAAGCATATTCCTCAATAATCTAGAGAGAAACTCGAGGGCTAGGCGTTGCAAACGGCGTCTCGTTCACAGGGAGGCACTCGTTGCGAAGGAAGGTGGCCGAGGTAGCAACGGAGGTACCTCGCCGCCTCAAGCTGCCGAGGCCCGGATGAACCAAAATGGCGGAGACCGTGCCAACTGGGTTGTCGCTCATAGACGGCACAGTGCCTGTAACGTGCTTCTACTCCGAAAATGAAAAAGTGTAACTACACGTAGGAGTATTTTGAGGAGTATGTGTATCGGTTATTTCTAGACAAACACTGTCGAAATTTATTTTATCGTTTGCACACACGAAGCACCGTATATGTCCACTCTTTGAATTATCAGATATGTCCCTTGAATTGATTGAAGTGCATCGAGGCACACCATTTTCAATAAAATTGTCTACAATTGAACCCGGGTTGCTTTCTTTTCTTTGAAAAAGTTCCCGTGCCATTCGAGTTGTTACCATGGTAATGTTATTTCAAGTAAAAAACTGCTGTGATGCCTGTATCGTTAGTCTTCACCGACTCTTGCGTCAGGACGCCGTTACGTTCTCTTCGACTTCCGCCTTCCCAATTGGTGATTGGCCGTTTCTTAGACGTCTTTCGATGCTTGCCTCGCCCTCGGCTTGCCCTCGGCTTG
This sequence comes from Theodoxus fluviatilis, assembly GCA_034096865.1. Lineage (NCBI taxonomy): Eukaryota > Metazoa > Mollusca > Gastropoda > Cycloneritida > Neritidae > Theodoxus > Theodoxus fluviatilis. The sequence continues at coordinate 58,100 of JAWQFJ010000072.1, forward strand.
CCCTCGAGGAGGATACCTAGCGTCGGCAACGCGCCCAACCATCGTCGTCATCGTCATCACTGTCACCATTGTCACTATCACCGTCGTCATCACCATGATTATTCACAACACCATCACCATCATCAATGCCCAGATTCTCAAAATCTCAATATCAAGCAAAACAATAAGTCTGTCGAAGGCCATGTAATATTTTGAGTTAAAACACGATTTTATTCAAACGCAACCTCATCGAGAAGAAGGACGGGGGTGGGGGTGGGGGTGGGGTGGGGGGGGTGGTGGTGGTGGAAGACCTAGTAATGATTCTTCTTAATTTCACGTTGCCCAGTGCGTGTGAATTAATCAGAATACAATCGGATCATTTACATGTATATGACAGGGCCATTATGGATCTTTGTCGTATTGTCAGACACTCAAGTTCAAGAGGACTTATAAAGCAGATACAAGTATATCGGATGTTTTTGGCCAGTGTAAACGGCATACATTTACTCCAGCTAGAATCACAGATCAAATATTTTCCCGTAGATCATCTTGCTTTCAAATTTTAAAGCAAATGTCTGAGAATTTTCTCGCAAATGGTGAATCCCTGGTATGTCTCATGGAAGGCTATAATAACCAGTGTGTACTGTGTACACTGCGCATATGAAGCAGAAGATCAAAACATAAGGAGTAAAAAAAGCAGTGATCAGAGACAAAGAAATGAACCGTAGCACTACAGTCTTGGTGCTAAATGGCGAGGTCTAGAAACTACCAGGCAAGTAAACAACCAGCAGCCAAGCAAACACCCAGGCATACAAGAACCCCAGTCTGTGAGACTGCGGTGCCCACGGAAGCTTTGGTAAGCTCGTGCTGGAAACCCATCCATCAGACTCAAGAATTCGAGATGACAGTTTCCCGACATGCTTCGATCCATACCATCCATGATACCTGCTGCTGAAGCAAAGCCTACTCCAAAAATTTCTAGAGTCGCAGTCAGCATCTTAGGAATACATCCACTCCATACAGCGTAGTGGGTGGGGGATGTGGAGCATGCTGTATGCAGAGTACAAGTAGGGGGGTGGGTGTAGGTTGCGTGTGTGATCAACGAACGATTTCGTCATGACAGAGGATTAGTGTCATTGCACTGATGTGCCCTAGAGTAGGTACATAAGAGCTGCAAATCTGCTTCGGCAGTTGGAAATTCGACTTCACAAACCCTCAAACATTAAAAATCCTCTGAGCTATCACATCGGGAAGTTACGTTTCTGAATGGCATGAATGGATCAAATACTAAGTCAATCAATATGCAAAACAACACTACAAAAAGGGCAAGTTTTGCAACAAGCCAGACGGATCGAAAAGCACACACATGCACACACATGCACGCAAGCATGTATGCACACACAAAACACATGTCCACACACACACACACACACACACACACACGCTTTCAGAAACCTATTTTTCACTTTCCCATGAGCGATGGAAGTCGCCACAAACTCGGAAATTTTACTAAGACATATATGACCTGATCGAGCAAGAGGTACATAAAGTCGGGATTTAAGAATTTGAGTTACTTAACCATCAAGACCTGCAAAATTAGAGCTTTAAATTGAGGCGAAAATTGTAGATATCGGGTCATTATTTCCGCTAAGGGTACATTTTCCTCCCGGTTAGTTCACTCGTTCGTTCATTATTGGGCAAAACGGCTCAAATTTTGAAAAGGATTCTGATTAAATTTGGTGCAAGATCAGGGTTCCCCCTAAGGAACAGTCGAGTAAATATTGGAGGATGCTTGATATCTCATTTTGGTATTACAACCTTAAAAAATAGTGTATGCTCTAGGCCATACTCTCGTGAAATGAAGCAAATGTAGTGTATTATTATCCACCTCCTAGCCTCCCGCGAGATCTCGACCACAGCTCAAGAGGGCGAGCGTGCGGGTTTGTGCGAGTTTGTGAATATCGTCGTCGGCTACTGCCACCTGTATTCTACAGGTCATGGAAGAGAAACGTTTGCTCTCTTGGCGGAGGTTTGCGCTCTCAGAGTGCTCTTGTTTAAAATTATGTTATTGCAGATTGGAATCGCCCCCCCAGCCCCCTCCTCCCCCCGCCCCCTCCTCGCACCCCCCCCGCCCCCTCCTCCCCCGCCCCCCCCTTGGGCCCCCCTTGCCCCCGCCCCCCTCGTCCCCCCGCCCCGCCCGCCCTCCAGACCCCCCCGCCCCCCCCCCCCCCCCCCCCCCCCCCCGCATATTATTTGTTTAGATAAAACAGCCGTAGACGTTTTGTTTTAAGAAGAGAGAGAGAGAGAGAGAGAGAGAGAGAGACAGAGAGAGACAGAGAGAGAGAGAAAGAGAGAGAGAGACAGAC